>JASSUY010020439.1:0-53195 GCA_032466535.1 Forpus xanthops
GAATACCTCTTTGGTTAGTTTGGGTCAGGTGTCCTGTCTCTGCTTCCTCCCGGCTTCCCCTCCTCCCTGGCAGAGCTCAGAAAGTCCTTGGTCAGAGTAAACATTACTGAGCAGCAACTAAAAACATCGCTATTATCAGTGCTGTTCCCAGGCTGGAAGTCAAGAACACAGCACTGCACCAGCTACTAAGAAGGAGAAAAATGACTGCTACTGCTGAACCCAGGACAATAGGAAGTCTATCTTGTGTTTGACCATTATTGAAATAATATCATCCTGCAGCAGAACCCCAATCTAGCTGCTGTTGTCTGGTTACTGGATAGACTTTCCTATTACTCCTTTGAAATTCCTTTGCTGGAGAGGTTAGCTCCCTATAGAATTATGCAGGAGACAGCAATATTCCTTGCCCATTTGAAGCCTTACGATAGCTATCACAAAATTCAGTGATAAAGAAACACAACTACAAGAAACAAGCCCCCAAATCATTCCTGAATAGCCCAGGCAGAAGCTCCAAACGTTTTAACAAGTGAGATGGTAATGTTCAGACCAAGTCCAGTACCTTGTTAAGTCCTATTTGGCTTTTCCTCACCCAAAACTTGTCTTCACAGCCATGACAATCTTGGTAAAAATAATTCTCTGTAAGAAAATAAAAACCAAAACATTTTTATAACAAAACATTTTTATACTGATACATAAGACAAAGTTCTGGAAAGGAAGGAGCTAGATTTTATTCCCTCTTCCACCAAGATCCTGCATGACTCCACATAGGTAGTTTTTTCCCCTCCATTGTAATTCTAAAGAGATGGTTAGTTCTCTCCTACCTTCCAGAAATGTTAGGATTATAAATGCAGAGAAGACTTCAGATACCATGGTGCTGGAAATTATAACTGTATAGGTATGAAGTGTGTGTGCAGGAAGTAGAAATGAAGAAGTAAGAGAAACAATGTCAGTGATTATTTTCACCACCTCAGGATCTGTTCTCTGGAAAAGAGGAGAAAGCTTATTTTCTTGTAGGATCATGGTTGTGGATTGAGAATGAGGCACAGGTTCCGAAATATTCAGTTCTCTAAGCAATGTTTACTCAAGTTTGGTGTCCCTCAAAGTTCTGCAAAGCAGTGACATGCCAAGTGAACAAAAATGTAGGCCAACATCATAAGAAGCAGTGGTGTGATAAAAATAAAGATCTGTATATTACACTTCTTAATGCACAGCATGTGGAGGATAAGTCAAAAATATACTTAATGATTATGTCCCTTTATTTTTTTTGGTTACTTCCTCTTCCCCTCAGTAGAAGTGAGTAAGTGTACATTTTTAAGTGTACTTAAAATCGCACTACAGGCAGGAGCTGCTCTTAGATGTTATACTTATAGACATACAATATAAACAAACACGTCACAGCTTTGAGCCTGTGTGTTTGCTCATATATGCATGAATGTCTTACCTTCTATATATACACACACATATAGGTGTATGTATGCTGAGCACTCACAGTGAATGAGGTATTTACAAGTATTTACATCGGGGGCAAAAGGAGAGGTCTACTGAAATCAGTGAAACTGCTAAGACACAGTTGCTGAGTATGCCAGGTGTGTGCACAAATAATATAAACACTTAAAATTGTTTCCACATATTCCATATATGTGATACATGTATGAACCCATAAATACATTATTAAAACACAAATATGCCTTTGTGAAGATGGTAACTGGGGTCTTCTTTGTTGATTATTTTTTACATTCTTTTTGTTTTGGCTCACTGGAATGGGTTACCAAATAGCTTTGCTGAAGTAATGAAAACTGACAACATTTTTGGAGACAAATGAAAAAGGCAGTATCTAATTTGGCCAAAAACATAGCACAATAAAAAGAATAAAGAAAATAATGATATTTTACATTTAAGAAATGGTTGGGAGAAGGAGCTCAAGTTTGCTATTTAATCATTACATGCTCCCTTTGTATTTTATTTGTAAAGCTCTGAATACTCTTTTCTTTCTATACCAGTGAGCTCATTACTTTAATTCCTCATAGATTTCTCTGAACAATTTTTGCTAAGTAAAAACAATGTAATTCTTCAATGGCTGTAACAGTAAGAAGCTGCTCAAATTAAAGATCAATAAAAAGTACAGAAAAAATCTGTATGAAAATAAATAAATAAAGGAGAAGATGGGAAACACTTGCAATTAGACAGGATGAAAAATCTAAAAAGAAATTAAATTTAGTTGTAATACATTTCCCATTCTTTTCTTCATGAAAATTACTACTGAATTGTTTTTTTTTTTTTTCTGTAATTTAAATGTTAAGCTGCCAGATGTGTGTCTCATGCTTGAAGAGCTGAAGCTTTGCATTATTTAGCATATTAAGATTCACAGAATTTAAAAAAGGGCTCCTTTATTGCCTGGAGGTTCTAATTAAGTAAACCTTAGCCTGGTACATTTAAAACTTGCAATACAAGAGATTTTGCTTTCGCTTTTTTTTCCTCTATAGCCAAGTCTCATCAGTATAATAAATATGGAAAATACTTAAGATGATATAATTTTTCTTTGGCTTGAGGAATTAAACCTATCTATTATTTTAAGAAGTTTTTAATAGAGGCCAGCAATCAGAAAGACATTTAAAGACTCCAGTCTACTTTTTAATCATAGGAGCTGCTCTTAGTGGGGGAAAACGTGTCTTATAAAACTGAGCTATGTAGAAATTGTTTCTTCCGCATGCACAAAACAAAGCAGTTCTGAGAAAGAAACAAGACTCTCACAGTTCTTTATTATTAAATTCCATTTTACTTTTTTATAACTTGTTATAATTGACCACAGAAAACTAATAAAGCATTAATTAGCTGCACTATCAGGAATTTGTTTGTTGGAGGAGTTGGGATGGCTGCATCAGAAACTATAATAACACAGAAATCCCTTTGACATGCAGTACCCATAAATCATACCTTAAATACAGTTAGTTTTGCCATTTTAGAAAATGTCAAAGGTGTCAACTTTGTCCAGATATAACACTTAGCAGTGGCTATTTTTGTAAATCTACTGAAAACACATTTTGTCCCTGACAGGAGAAAGTAATACCTTTCATGATAAAAATTAACAACTTGAGGAGGAGGAAATAATACCAAGTAAGAATGGTCAAAACCAGCTATGATAAAGGTAAAATGGCAGGTGTAAACTCTCTGTTAATAGGTTTATTTGAAGTCAACAAACACATGCATAAGAGCAGGAAAATGCAGCTATACCAGGGCCTGGAAAAGACAATACTGTCCTTATTCCATTGTTTTATATCTGTGATGAGGCATTAATAAGAAGTCCAGCAGAACAGTTTTAACGTTGCATGTTTTTATAAGAAAAAAATGGGTGGTATTTTTTCCCACCATTGTGGAATGGGCATAAAAACAGTAAAATGCCTGGATTTTGGGTAAGCATGGTGAGACAAAGTTTGTTTCCAGACCTTGATAATACTGGGAGCTGTCTCATTTCTTGGTGATCTGAAGTCCCAACAAAACACTTTAGATGCTGCACAGAGCTTACACCTAATATGAAATACAAACAAAGTGTCACCTGTACCAAGACAGGTGAATTCAGTTGGGGCCTACATTTTTAAAACAGGTTGAAAACGAAAATATTAGTGCTACTCCATTACTTTTCTCAGCTTCAGCCTTCTTGGGACAATAGCTGAGAGTAGTATGACCTTTAAAAATGAAGGGTACATTATTGCTTCTTAAACCTTATAGACTATAATGCAGCCTTCTTTATTCTCTACATTCAGTCTGGAAATTATCCTTTTCGGTTGCATCTTCTGTAACAAATACTGTGGTGCAACAAGAGTGGATCTGAAGAATTAAACCAGTGATTCAGAGGACACCATGAAGCAGTGAGGACCCCACTGTGTGTTGAAGAGATTATGTTAGACTAGCTCTGCGAGCTGATGGCCCATTAATACCTGACACACACCTAAAGCACAACCCCTTTCTTAGCTTCATCCTAAAGTCCAGTGCTTGTTCTCTGAGATCCCTCTTCAATGAGAGTCAGAGATCAGCAGCTGGGGTAGGGTATTCACTTCCAAAGCATCCTAGAAGCCTAAATGCTAATGTAGATACACCTTTTTTGAACTGGAATTAGAGAGGTGTAGGAAACAGATTCTCCATGATGTAAAACTTTTGGAGGTTATATATATAACTAACATTGTGAAATTGAGAGATTTTGACTTGAAAAATGAAACAGCATGGTAAGAGCTCCAAAGAGAGGAGTTTGGACCACATGAATGTAAGCAGGACCTGAGTTTAATCCTATCTGCAAGAATAAGCCCAGTCCTTTACATAGTTCTGCACAGAGGAGTAAAAGACCAGCAAAGAAAAAGGACGTTCAGCCATCTGAGGTTCTGCCTTTGAGTTTCTAATCTGTAGAAAAAGTGAAGGGCAAGAAATCTTCATCTTAAAACATCACTGTGTTCCCTTTAAAGTGGCACCCCTTAGGAGCTACCAGTAAGGGTAGCTTTGGGTCTTTTTTTGTTTAGGTAATTATTTTTGCATCTGCATATAAGTGTTATGTAGAAGCAAACAACATGTCAGAAGGAGAACCACCTTATTGTAGTATAATAAGAAATACTGCAAGGAAGGCTCACCAGTTTTCATTAAATTGCTTCAGAAGTGGCTGTGAGCATAAGTGTAAGCCTCTCAACAAAACTGCTTCTCACTTGCACGAGCATGCTTTAAGAAATAAATAATGTCACTCCAAAGGTAATGATAAAATTAGAATGCTGTCTCTTCTGTCTGGTATTTTGATATGGACAGGACATCTTAATATGTTCTGAATAAAATTCTGAGTGTTATGTAATAGTGTACTAACTCCTCAGCCTGATGCCGTCTTTGCTTAGGTGTTATTTTGAACATTTGCTCAGACAGAATTAGGATTTTTATGCTATGAAAGGACGCAATTCAGCTCCCAACATTTTTCCACAGATGTAAAGAGGTTTTTAATTGGAGGTCTTAAATATGATAAATATTTAATATCTAAATTTTTATATGCAGTTTGTTTTAGAAGACAGACATTGAACAAATGTATCCTTCTGAGCTGTAAAGTTTCAAAATCAGGGACTAAAAAATTTTCTTGGATGTGACATAGAAAGATGTCAGAGAAGAGGGTTGAAGGAACAACAGAAATGGCGTCAAACACCAAAAATGAGCAGAATGCAAGCTGCTTGTAACAGGCTGACTAGCAAAATTTATGAGAAATATTTTACATGTTTCCAGGGTTTTTACTATGGAACATGCATAACTGGGGGCTTTGAAGAAAGAAACCAGGCTTCATATGAGAGGAAGGCTGGGGGGCAGCTGCCTGCTGTGATGAGCATTGGTGGGGATGAAAATGCATGCACTGTTGAAGCTCCAAATTAAACATCAAATACAGTATAAATTGTAGTTTATACATGTTTTTGCAGAAATTATCTGGGGATTTTAAGGTGAAGCTTTTTTCCTTCCTCAGTTCTGAGTGTAGATATTAAGTTTAGTGCTTATATTACTGATAGTGTTCCATCACAGAAAATCTGTGCTTTAGTGATGTGCCTTTTGAAACTAAAGTTTTGTATTAAATTATCATGTAACAAATTTCGCAAGCACCAGAAATTATCATGTAACAAATTTAGCAAGCACCAGAAATTGAGTTCATAAAAAAAGTTTGTTGCCTCATGAATTAAAGGTAAGCAAAATCATTTTTCACCTAATTGAAATCCATCAATGCTTTTGGAGCATGCTTGTAGTTCAGGTAGACTCTCTATCATACAAGATCTGTTTTAAAAATCCTCAATAGGTTATAATATTATCTCTTAGAATATATTGAGTCAGATCCTCTGATCATGCAACACAATGCCTTTTGAATCTTACCTTGTTTTGATAGGGCAGTAATTTAGTAACTTTCAAATCCAGGCCACTTCTGAAATTACATTGTTTTGGGATATTTGTAAGAGACCCTTTTGAATTGAAAATGTGGGCTCTAAAATGCTTTGTTTGGCATTGGATCTCTGCCAAACTCTGCATAACTAATTTGAATAAAAATTCAACATGGTAGTTTTAGACCTAGATAAGCATCAGTAATGGGGGTAAATGAAGAAATGGGAGAAGGAATAGCCATGTACCTGCACAACTAATAATTAGGTTTTGAATCATATATTCTAAAGGTAGAAGTGTACAAATGTTGGCAAGGGAATGAAATCAGCAAAAAAAATTAAAAGCAGCCAAAAGCAAATGGTAAATATGGTTAAATGTTGTTTAAAACAACTTTATTCATGCAGGTTACTCATGTTTTAAATACTGTGAGCATTCTAAGATGCTTTGCACAACTAACGCTGGGCAAATGAATTAAATGAACTTCAAAGTAGATTTTACTAAGGTCAAAGTTGAACAAAAATTTCTAAGCTAGGCCTGTGATTACATTCTTGAGAGGACCAACATTTAGAAAAGACGTGCTAATTAAGTGTTGAGCTTATTTGGAGGTATATTGAGAACCCTTAAAGGAAGGAAATTTTTCATTACTTTTTTCTGTAACATGCTCAAACTTTTTCCACCAACACCATTTAGCAAAAATTCATGCCAGCTCTGTATTCTACTTCCTATACATCTATGATATTCAGCAACAATATTTAGTGTTTATGAATCCTGAGTAAGCAATGACATAATAGCTCCTACCTATATTTGTGTCTGTTTTACATGAGATAGTTAACAATTAGATTTAGCTGTAAGAGCAGATGCATATTCCTAGCCTTCTTGGCAGACAACAGATAAGGACAGCTTCAAATGTTTGGGTTTTTTTTAACTGTTTCATGGATTGCCATAAAAAGAAAGCTAGCACATCAGTTGACTTCTCATCAACATCCACAGTTTTTACCACAGGATTTTGGGAAGCCCACAGACTCAAAACCAACTAAAAACTACTGTTTACACAGATTAGGGGTAAGAACTGTCCTCTCTCTAAAATGAAAGCTACTCCTCACCTTGTTTGCGGTGGGTGGCAGTGTCATGGAAAATGGGTACAACTGTAGATTTCAGATTGGCTCCCAGTGCCTTCTCTTTGCTGCCTCAGCATGAAGGGGAGCACAGGCAGCAGCAGTTACTGTGCCTGCATAGCCATTTTTCTATCATAAGACAGAAAGCATGATTCACTATGCAGGTTACTAAGTGATGGTGGCTGTCTTTAACCTTGGTGCTTTCAGATCACTGTCCCATGGTAAATCTACCTCTGGCCATGAGTGGTGGTATCTGAGACTATGGCAGATTGTAAGGATTGTGTTACCCAGTTCTCAGACACATACATTTTACTTGGTACATAAACAAAAATCAACACAGTGCAACTTGTAAGGCTTTACCTTCAAAAGAAACCCCACATCTTGGAAGTAAATGCTACCTGATGTTTATACAGACAGTCGCTCTTACCCAATTTAGCTCAACGCAATTAACAAAGGATATTGCTATTAACATGTTCCAGTAAGAAAAATATACTTCCCAAGCACCTAACAACAACATGTTGTGATCCATGGATATAAATGACCAAATAAAATGAAAGGATGTAAAAATGTCACGGAAACACCAGCCATAATCTAATGTTGTCAGTGAACTCCACACACACCTTGTAATTACTAACACATTTGGCCTACAAATACTTTTTAGACAGGGGAGTTCACCACTTCTGCACCTTTTTGTCTAAGATGTTTTTGATCCCTCACAATTGATTTAAACTATTCCATCGCTTCCTTTGCTTAGAGAAGTAATGATGAGATGATACCACAGGGTAAGAGGGAAAGGAGATGGGGGTGTTTACACACATGCCAAGAAGATCTATTTGCAATCTTTGAGTAAATTAAATAACACAATAAAAGTCCTAACCTGCTGGAAGCTTTTTAAGCTCTTCACTTTCCTTCCCTGCTTCTTCTAACACACACGTTTCTCCTCCTTTCACAGCATTAAACTGTTTTTCCACTTCCTTTACAACAGTGGGAATACTTCCCTTATGGGTGTCAGGATCTTTTGAGGAGGTCAGAGGTTGCCCTGCAGAGGAAATGACAAGCTGTGAAATGTAAAAGAACAATTCCTTCCACATGTTTCCTTGCTCCAGGAGCAGTAAGGGGCTGTCGGCTAGCATCACGATGGGATGGGCCAGGCCTTTGCCTAGCAGTCCTGTCAAAACTAATTTACATTAAAGACCTGTGCAACTGTTTAAAGCTTTACAACTTCAACAAGTTTCAAGGACTGCCAAAGACATGTGGTACAAACCAACCTTATTTTAACAGCCAGGCAGGCAGACAGAAAGAAAACAGACCGAAAAATGCTCTAAATTGTACCATAACCAGATAAACTGTATACCTGAATATTATTCTTCTGTATAATATTTATTTATATTATAAACTCATCATTTGGGAATTGAAAACATTTCAGCTCATCTAACTTTTCTTCTGGTTGATGTATGGGGCACATAAGTCACATGTGCTGCTGTTAGATAGCAAATCTTGTAGGGCAGGGGAAAAAAATGAGTTTAAAAAAAAAAAAAGCTATTTGTTCATTGTAAGAAAATAAGTGTCCTTAAATCCATTCTCAAACAGCTGAGTTGCCTTTTTCTTTATACTTCCAAAGGTACAGTCAAAAAGGGAGAATGAGGGAACAAGCAGACTTTCTGGAAAGAAAATGTTACAGCACAGAAAATCTGTATGCAGGTGTTTAGTCCAAAGACAGTTGAGGCTGTGGGAGTCTTTCCATGTGACAAATTTCCCAGCAAAGCAGTAATAACAAACATCTCTGCTAGCCCAGACACTGAAAACAATGTAGTGATACTAATACAATACTGTATCCAGGATAATATAGCCTGTGTCACAGCTCTACTAAAGATCATCCTGCTACTGGGGCCAAACAAGCCTTTCTGCCTTTGAACACTTTCCTTCAAAACCTTGGCTGATAACACCCCTTCTTCAACAGAGCCAGGCTGAGAAAAACTCACATCTTCATTTCACTCTGTAGTGCTTGGGATAACTTCTGCTTAAAAATATGTATAATTGGTCAGGATTGTTTAAGTATAGGTATTGACTTCTGCTGTAATTTGACCAAAACCTGCACATAGTTTGGCACAAAATAATTTATTGTTTCAGTATATTAATCACCCTCAGCAACTCTTCTACTTTCTCCCTTGAAAGGGAGGAGATGTTTTTAGGTCTTGAGTGCATGTCATTATATGCTAGTATAGCGATCATCATAACTTCAGGAATTCAGACTGGCCAATATAAAGAGGTGCAAGTCACTAGAATGTGAAAGATTCTCCTCTGGTTCTACAAGCTACAGATGAATAGCATCAGAGTACAATATATGAAGATACATAATTATATATAATACGATTTTGTACTTGCCTATTTCATTTGACCACCATTTCTAATAGGCACAAATAGGTATTTGTCAGAGTAAACAGCCCAGACAAAAAAGCAAGTACTTGGAACAATGTTCCCAACAAGCACATAGTAACACTTCCCAAATGAGCCTAACTCTGACCTAAAGTGTTTGAAATGGGTAGCAAACCCAGCTACTTTCTGAGGATGAAAGAGCAGTCACAGAGTTACATTGACATTTTGCACAAGTGAATTCCCTCTCCTATGGACACTGTAGTCAAAGGTGATCTTGTTTTGGATTGGTGAGAAAGAGGGCTGTCTTGAAGAATTTGTATATTTAATTTTTTATATGGACAGACACATTTTTCTGAACCTTTTATGCATTGAAAAGACCAGGTTGGTTTAGATCCAAGCCTGCCAAGGCAACATTTCTGTTTTTTTCATCAGATCTTCCTACCTATGCTTATTCTGTTAAAGTTGTTACCTTCCACACAATGGCTAATGAATTCCACAGAAAAAATAATGTCATTTATTCATTGATAGGGACTGTTGACCCCTTAGTGGGGCAACAGAATAGCCATAGAGGCTGTTCTCAAAATAAGCAAAGGGTGGTGGTTATGAAAGCAGAAGCTGTCTTCCATGAATCTCTTATAGAATACCACTACAAAAGAACAGAGAGAAGATACAATTTGGACTAAAAGGTATGCTAGATCTGATGATGTGCATCTGTGATCTACAAAGGAGGTAGAATGGGAGGTATTATGTTGCATTCCCCTGCACTGTACTCTGGAAGAAAGATTCTGTGCAGCAGGGAAGAGCCATACCTAGACCAACACAGAGCAGCAATTTAAAAGAATAATGTAGCCTGGAGTTAATGGAAATAATATGAAGGTTCTGTCTTAAACTTCTAAAACAAAGACAAATTTGAAGTGAAGATTAAAACATCATCTCTTAGCCTGCACTATTTTGCTTATATGTTGCAGTACCACATACAGCATTGATATGTAAGATCATTCATTACTTAGACTACTGCAGTAGAGTGAGTTACAGAGCACCAGTCTTCATTTAGACTGTTCTTAATTTCTCTGGTTTGTGCCTCAAATTTAATGCCACTTTAACAGAGCTTTTCCCCACACACACTTTTGGTGGTTTAACAGATATAATACAGTATTTATAGAGCATATCAACGTGCAACAGCTTGCCACAGATCATAAACACATTTTTCTGTTGGAAATACTGGAAGTTGTGATTTTCATCATGTGATCTCCAGTTCTCTAAGGTTTGCTCCTTTAATTGTAAATAGCCAGAAAGTCATCAAGCTAGCATTTAATAAACTTTTAATTTGAAATGGATTACCACATGTTGTGTTTGTTTACTCATTATTAAATCTCTTAGCAACATATCACCAGCAGAAACAGCATACTGCAGGACTGCATAGACACATTAAAAAACAAACCCATGGGGGATATTAGCAGCTAATAATATCTTTAAAGAAGGCTCCAAGAAAAATAAATAAATATAAACAATATCAAAAACTACTCCTTAAAATTTTGTTAGTGCAAATCTGTTTGGCATGGAAATTGCAAATCATCCATGATCAGCTATTAGCATATTTCAGAAGTCTGCACACAAAATATGATATACACTAATGTCCTTTCTCAGTTCTTAGAAATACATCTTCTGGACTTCTCAAACTGCATCTCATGAGGTTTTCCCACATGTTCCCAGAATTGTGACCTGTTTAATTGCACCCTCTACGTATACATATGCTTGCCTGCACACATATGAAGACTGATGGTAGGACCAAACAATAGTAAAGACAAGTTTGATTATTAAGAACTTGTCCATAATTCTTGTGTTATAAAGAAGAAAAAGAAACATTTTGTTGAATGTTGAGAAAAATTGTCTGCAACTCCACTTTTTGGATCTGCTCTTCATGATTTTTGTGCTGCGTCTCAATGCACCATAGTAGAAAGATATATGCACCATATGTAGAAGATATATGGCAACAAAAATGACCTTGCTCCTCAGTACAATGTATGTTTACACCTCCACACTGCTGGTATCAGGGTGGTCATATAAAAGCCTTTAGGTCACACTGCGGTTGCTACTAAGCTTAAAAGCATCATAAGACAAATCTCATTTTCTTTATATCCTAAACCATTACTTACTGTCTGAAAAATACTTTTACTGACCTCTTTTCATGTTATGTTTCCAATCTGAGCTGCCCATTCTCTATGTTAAATGATTATTGCTAATCTGCCCTCTTTCTTTTTTTCCAATATCCTTGTCTTTCTCCTCCCATGCCTTCTACAGTGCATCACTGCTGCTGTTCTCAAATGCCTGAAGAACTAAATCTCCATTTCAGATCTGCAAATAAGTTTCACACAGACATTACAATCTGTGTGTTGGCTGCATTCTTCAGTTCATTAAAAAGGGGGAAACATAGGAATGTCCGTATATGACAAAGAATTATTTTTATCCATGGAAATCAGATCCCACATTATGAAAAAGAAAAACAAATAGCAATATCCTGCCATTCTCATTCCTGCGTTTCTAACAGAAGAGGAGCAATTTATGAGTCCATTGTAATATGGTCAATTATGTCATCAGTGTAGCTACATCATGAGACTCACAGAGGCCAGGGAGGATGCTCAGTCTACAAGTAACATTCAGTGATTTTTTTAAGAAAGCCTCTGGGAGGTCTGCTGCAGATAAGCAAATAATAATTTGTCTTTCCTATGGGTTACCACTTGATTGAATCTTCATAGGATTTCATAGGAGAAACATAAGACATACCACTGATGGCAGAACTACCTCCCTGCCAAATTTGAAGTCCCAGTTGTAGCCCAGGGAGGTGAAAGAGTTCTTCAAGAAATAATCAAACAAAAAAGTATCTTTCCCTTCTTCTTTTCTTTATGTAAGTTTGGTGTCATAAGCAGATGAATTGTTATTGCTATGACTTTCCAAGCATTATTTAGCCTCAAACAGAGGCCAGAATAGAAAGTTTCATCCTCAACAATGAGGCTGGTTTAAATTGCTCACAACTGAAAATGAAAAAATCTTAATTAAAAAAAAAAAATAAACACAATGTTCCTGCTATAATTCATATTGGACCAATATGTGAATGAGGAAAATCTAATTTTAGCAAGATAACAATGACAAGCCAACACTGAAATGAAGCTATGGCAATGAAAGCCTGAATAAAAACATGGAACTCTGAATTCATCACCTTGTGGTCCAGACTGTTCAACATTCTCTGAGACACCATTCTTTTCAGCAGTGCTTGAATACATAACATATTCAGGTGGGAGATTAAGACGCATATCACACTTACTTTGCTCATCTGAATCCTGTGGTAGTTTAGTTATCTATTACAAAAAAAAGAAAAAAAAAAAAAAAAAAAAAAAGAGAACAGGTGAGAATAAGCAGTTGTGTATTCCACAATGCCAGAACACACTTGTACACTATTCATGAGCCTTAGAAGTCTGAGATGCTGCTATGAGGATTTTAGGAAGGTTTTGTTTCTCTTCACTCTAACTTACTACCTAACTTACTTAAGTTTTGTCTCTTATCGTTTCCCAAGTACTTCTTCTCCATGCTTACAGACTAAAGGCAGACATCCCAGCAAATGGGTGTGACTCACAATCCAAACTCAGAATCATCTGGAAAAATAGATAGCCTGGATCATTAAATCATCCCAGCTTATATATTTTATTTGAAGACTAATTTTTCAGCTTTGGGGTCTATCCCCAGTACCCTACATTTTGACTCGTCATTTTTATACCACAGCTTTACTAATGCTATTTCTCAAATTCTATTTCTTAGCATATCTTATGCATATTTATATATATATATATGTATATATATAAAAAAATTCTTATTTCTCTTCAGGATTCTAAAACTATTTTCACATTCTTTCATTCTCAGCAGACCCAAAAAGTAAGATTGCCCGAAAATCATCACTACAAGAAAAATAATAATTACACATTCTATTAAGTAAACCCACATGTTATAAATAACATGATTTCAAAATTCATCTATTTTAGTGGAAGTGTTTTTTTCTGAGCCAGACGTGACTATAAAAAAGATATAAGTTTGAGGTCTTGTTAAGATTCTGAATGAGGGAATGTACCTCGCTTACAATAAAGGCCTTAATTTTCCAGTCCAGAAACAAAGAATGCTTTCTCTGAAAAGGTCTTAATTCAGAACCATTTTCACCACACATCCAAAAAATGTCACATCTTGAATAGGTTTGGGACATAATTTTAAGTAAGTTTCCTACCACAACAGAGCCTTGCTCATTAATTGGGGATCCCAGACAGACAATATCAAATGCAACAATATCATAAACAATGTTATTTTTATTTTGTAGCCATGCAAAAGTATGTTTGAGATTTACTAAATATGTACTGGTGGCAGGCTCAAACTGCCTTTTTTTTTTTTTTTTTTCAACATTTGATCCAATTTTTTGATTCAATTACTCAGCATCCCAAACAATATTTTGATATTTGAAAAAATACTAAAATCTGGCTCCAAAAAAAACCCTCTAATTTCCTGTAAAAGTTGGAGATTCATTTAATTTTCTTTATATACCTACTGGGTAGGTTGATAAACTGCTTCTTGGAAAGACAGTATTGATTTTAAGGCTGACAGAAGGAAAGCAGAATCTGTTCTGAGGAACAGTTACTAAACAAACAGGTCTAACTTTTCTAAATACATACCTGGAAATAGAAATTGCATAACCAATGATCCAAGTCTTGAGAAATTAAATTTTCAATTTTCTTGAATCGGTCAACTTTGGAGTCGTAATGACCTCTAAGGAAGGGACACTTAAATTTTCCCTCCAAAGTATTAAAATTGTTGTCACACACAGGAAAAGCTCCCCATCCCACTTGTCGATCAATCCAAGTATGTGTCCCATGAAGAAGGAAGAGTTCAAAGAGGAGGACCATGCTTGGCTTCATAGCTTTTGTAGGTGGTAAAACCTAGCAAAGGAGGAAAAGAGAGATGTATTAGCCATAAAACCATCACAGCCAGCTTTCTTGTATCATGTAAAGCTCTACAAACTTCATAACTTTGAACCAATTTTGCACACTAAAACAATTAACAACTCTTCTCTTTCCACCAAATCATGTGTTAGAACAATTTTCCACTCTGATAGAAAATGTTGTGTTTCTTTTTATGCTAATATTCTGATTTCTTTTTTGCCCTTGGTTTTATGAAAGTGCTCACTTTCTGACTTTATTTACCACTGGTGGAAAAACGTTGCCACTAGAAAACTTTAACACAGAGAAACAATAGAATTTGGAAAACTGAGGTGTCCCATGAGAGCTTACTGAAATTCAACGAATTTTTCTTGCCTCAGCCTTGGCAAGTTCATTCAAATACCCAATGAGAACACTTGCAGTCTTGCTCCTCATTGAGTCATAAACTCTTCTCCGCCCAGTTCTGGGAATAATACTGGTACACAATAACCTTCCTCCTTCAAATTAAAGCAGGAAAACTCTTCTTGCAAAGTATGTGAACCTCAAGGTAGTGTAAAAAAGAATTTTGAGGTAATAAGCTCAACACATACTATTTACAATTTTCATAAGATAGGTAAAGATATTTTTCTGAGCAGCTTGGAGCTATGGAAGAGGTTTACCAGTGCTTTAGGGGCCTAGAGCAATTGTGTTCTTATGGCAAAGACCATTCAAAATGTCAAATTAAACAAAAAAAAACATATAAGAACTACAACAGGGAAGGTGATTACCATCATATGCTGGCTAACAGCTCTAAAGGGTAGCCACTTGGGGGCAGGGGGGAAAAGTATGTCAGCTACACCTCTCAAACACCAAAACTTCTCCTTTTGCCACTGCCCCTTCCTATACATTCTCCTGGATTATAGAGAGGTAAAACTGCTTCATCTCTTAAATAAATTATCTTCGATGTTTCCCTAATAGAGATATAGTTCTATTATTTGAATGTTTTCCACACTTTTTTATTCCAGTTTCAGTCCTCTAAGTTCATAGCAGCAAACACCCTAGTATGCTTGCCTTGCAGAGAGACTCCTGCTCAGCCTTCCCTTGCCTTTCAAGGCTGTGCTTAAGAGAGAAAGAGGAACATTTTTGTCTTCTCTCCTCCCTGTGTATTCGCATATACTTGAAGAAGACCACAACATTCATGGGTATCCTCTAAGTGTCTTATAGGATATACCCTCAGTACTTTTTGAAACTCAGAATAATACCTCCAAATAGAAACTATCCATCCAAACTGATCACCCACTATTTAAAATGTAAAATGATGAAGTTTTCTCATCCTAGCAGGGATTTCCTAAATCATTCTGCAGCTGATAACCAGCCACAAACCTTTACTGCTTAAAATATTTCTGCACATAAGCACATACCTCAATGCAGCTCTTTCTTGACTCATACCTTTAAATACAAATATCATTTTTATACTCCCGATTGAACAGTAGGCAAGACAACTCAAGTACAGCCAAGCTTTTTCTTTTTTTTTCAGAAGCAGCTAAGGAATTTACCCATAATTATAACTGCTATGTTAAGAAATGCTACATGTTCACAGTTGTGCTGCATTCTATAATTTTTTAAGAGATAAATATAAATTAAAATTTCTAATAATATGCCTTCCTGTTTCAAGTTCTATACTAATTTTAGATAACAGTGATAGAAAGGAAGTAATTTAGGGAAATCTTTTAAAACTGTAAATATTGTCATTATTATGTAGGTGTACTTTATATTAATTATGTAAATATATTCTAAGACTTAGTGTAGGCTTAAAATTAAACAGAAGCATCTGTTGAAAAATGCCATAACCCTGTGGCAGCTGCTATTAAACCATTAACAGTATCAGGTTTCATTTAAACCAGATTTACCATTTTCTGTAACAGCCCGTGGGAAAGCTAAAAACATTAGGCACAAATTACTGACAAAAGAGATCCTTAATCAAGCCATACATTTCATTTGGGTAGCCGGGTGCTAGATAGTAACCTCTGTACTACAAAAAAAGTTGGTGATTACAAATCTACGATCAAAGACAGTTACCTGCATTATTGAACAATCCCAAGGCACACAGAGCTAAAAGCACTGCCATCTCACATCCTTTTTGCTTTCTCCTCTGTTTCCCAGACTTACTCTTTTCTTAATTATAACTCAACAATACATGCTCTTTTGCAAGTCTTCCTATAAATGGAGAGTGGTCAAGAAGTTGGTGTAAGGGTAATCATTGTGACTATTAAAAGTTTATTGCTTTGCTTCCTGCTCACAGTTATTCTTCATTTGCTATAAGCTCTCATAATGGACACAGACTGCAAACTCAGACTTTGGGATGGGAAACATCCCTTTGCTTACAGTTACAGGAGCTGGGTATTTAAGCCATGCCATGATCCAAACATAGTAAGAAAGCAAAACCAAGGAGTTTTGTCACATGCCTGTGTGCTAGAAAGTCTGAGGTTGTAAGGATTATCATTCTGGTAGTACTTATGCATGAACACTGGGTGTCTGGCCCAGGTAGAACAGTATCACACATCTTACTTTGCACAAATAAAACATACTTACCAACTAAGAAAATTCTCTCTGCTGAATACACACAAAAATTCCAGCTAAGTCTCTACCTGCTACTCTATGCAATGTGCCAAGCACTCACACAGGTTCTTATGGGATTTTATTTCCATCCTGACAACCATCACAAGTGTGATTTATATGAATGAACTGCTATTTAGGAAGAGACAGCCAGGCTGAAGCAGAACATTTCAAAAACAGGTCCCCCCTACAGCCTAATGCTAAACTTATTTCCATCACCACAGAGAACATATATCTCCATCACAGCTCACTGTCCCTTAGCCCCAGGGTCAGGCAGGCCTGGGAAGAAGCTCTGGGTTGTTCCACCAGCCCTTCATTAGCCTCCTCCTCAGCAACAAACCTGGGAGGAGGGATTTGTGGTACTGCCAACACAAACCCATTGGCATAGATGTACAAGGGCATTTAGGCACATAGCTCCAATTGAAATCCATGCTCCTTGAGTGCCTGCATGCCTCTGTTGGTTTGGGCTGTCATGTTCAGGTACAGGGCAGCGAAGATCTCAGGGGTTAGAGGAGAAGGAAGGGAATCGGTAATTGCTCTCTCTCAAGAGGCTCAGGGCAGTGCTTGGGACAACAAGGCACAGGAAGCTCTAACTGGTAGGTTTGCTTTCATGAATTGTTCTGTTTCTGAAAGGAGGAAAAAAAAAACTAAATAATTAAAAAAAAAAGTAAAAAATCAGTATCAATATTTTCCCTGCTGGTGGCAACTTCTTTTGAGGCACTATTTGGTAAGTCAGTCCACAAGTCTGCACCAACACTGTTGATGTTCAAAGACAGTATACTTTGTAAATACAGCATCCTGGGTTTTAATAGGTCTACACTTTAACATCCTATCTCACTGTCTCTCTTTGCTCAGTTAAAATTTCTATTGAGGGTTGTGAGGAATATAGCCTTTCACAGTGCTATGAAAACATCCAGTGACTACTTTCTACTGCTGTCATTTCTTCTGCAAAGAGAGATACAGCAGAGAATAAATAATGCTACGTATGCCTGCACAGGCACAAGTAATTCTTCTTAGTCTGCAGTTAACAGTGTTGCATTTAATTGAATTAAATCATAGTGAACTAAAATTATCTCTTGCCACTATTTCTGAATTCAACTGTTTTATATCAGTTTTATTGTAATATATCTTACTTCCCCATATGCCGCCGTAATTTCAGCAAAGAAATCGTTTAGAGAGAGAATTAATTCTATTTGAATATTTCAGTAAACAGATCTAGTGTGAGGACTTAGTCTTTTTGTCTGACTTACTTTTGGGCTTTAACCTGGTTTGAGAAAAAATAAACCTTTGCTTCTCTTCTCTACACCTTCAAATACTTTCAAGTTTGAAGAAAAGGACATTGCTTAATTCACATGACACAAAAATTTGATGACTAAACATGTACAACTCAAATGGATTAAAGTGAATTTGAATAGCGAAAGGCAATTCAATGTTTATTTGTTATGCAGAAGAACCTTGCAGAACACCATAAACAGCTCATCATTTTCAGTTATGAAAACTGCAGCAAACAGATCTCAGTGGTGTATAACACAGGTAGAAAACCTTATAAATAAGGAGCATTTCCAATCAAGCTATTTCATTAGCAAATAAAAAATATCTCACTATGTAAAATGAGTAGTGCTGGAGACAAGGCTGTTATTGCCAAAATAAGGTGGGGCTTTGACAAGCAGATTTTAAGCCCTCTCTGTTTATGAGACAGGCCAGCTTTCAGACAGAGGGAAGGGCATTCTTGGGAAGTGTTTGTGTAACTTTGAAATTTATAAAAGGCCAGAGGAGAGGGAATAAAAACATAGACTGAGGTAAAAAAATAAAATATCATGTTATTAGGGTTTCCAAAAGTCCTATCTATCACCAGAATGTCCTGAAGTAACTGTAAACTTGCTTCCCCAGCTTTCCATCACTGCCTGTATTTGAACAGGTATCTGAATACAAAACAGCACACAAATCAAAGGAAGACCATGCAGCTCTACACTATCACTTATTTCCCCATTTATTTTTTTTTTATTTTTATTTTTGTAAAAATTGAGCAAAACTTTCAAGCTTGGTGTAGGTCAAATGACCTTGATTCTTTCCCTGCAGCTTTCACATCTCCTTAAGCCATTATGCAGTGCCACCATCTTTCCTGTGACCCAGTATCCCAGCCTTCCTGATTGTGGGGAATTATGGACCAGAAGTAGTTGCGGCAGAGCACACAAGCTCAGGATCACAGATGAGCTGCATGGAGTACAGAGCAGCAGTATCGGTAAGCAGGCAATTTATTCACTGTTTTCAGTCCTGGAGCAGTGGCAGCAAGCAGCGTTCTCCTGACACGCTGGGCCAAAGCAGCCTGACTCCTTTCCAGAGCCACACCAAGTGCCCTCATGGAAACATCTCCTGCCTTCTCCCATGCTATCAGAGCAACAATCCCCCACTGCCTTTTCCTCTAGGAGAGATAAGTCAGGGCATAGTTAACTGTAGCAGCATCACATGCAGCACGACTACCTTACACCAGAGGATCAGAATCTGGCCTTTTATCTTTCCAAATACAGGGGAATAATGTTTGCATTCTGTGAGCTTTAGCCTCTGCATCTGTTACTAATTGTCCTGGCACATCTGCTGCTAATTCTTTTCTGTTCTTTGACCAGCAGGGAGTAGTAACGGATGGTACAGCCAGCTCCAGCCTCCCCGAGTGTTTCTGGTGATATACCACTGGCCTGGGCAGATTCTGACCTCATCTTGTGAGGGCAGAAATTCCCTTTTTAAGAGGAAAGCAGTAACCCCAGCTTCTCCTGCCACTCTCATGTATTCCCAAGACTGACTCCAGCATGGTCGGAGCATGAGTTTTCTTGGGATAACTTAGGCCACCGACACACAAAAGCAGAGTTTATTTCTTTTGTGTCAAGAGGACACATACTTTGCTCAGAAAACCACTCAGAGCCAAGGAGTCTCACAGAGCTATGGCTCAGCACACAGGGCTGAGTCACATGGCAGCGCCACTCTGCCTGCCCCACAGCTCTGGTGCAGCAACAGGCAGCTTTCTTCTCTTTTTTGCTCCACCCACTGCTCCATCTCAGGCCTCTTACCTGATGTTGTTCCAGATCCCACATCACGTCTCACATAGCATAGCATCCTCTTCCTCCATAAGCTTCAGTCTAACCCAGGATGCAGCAATGCTCCCTTCACCAGGGAAGCTGCAATAATAAGAAGCCCACACTCCTGCAGTACTCTCTGGATGGTCAAGACCTGATCATGCTCTGCTGTCTTTCCAGAGGTTCAGCTATCACCACTCCAGCAAAGAAACAGACAGATTAATTCCCGATAGCAAACTTTCTTTTCCTTGTTCCCCTTTTGCTCTGCTTAAAAATTGTATGCTTAATCAGGACCACTTTTTGTTCTATTGTGGCATAAATTACTCCTCCCATTTATGCAGTATAGCTTTGCAACTAACCTGCTCAGCCTGAGTTCATAGACAACTATTTGAAATTTAAAATGCTCCAAAACCAGTTCTTTAAGTATAAAAGAAGAAAATAACTTTCAAGGGCATTTTGCTGGCTCATACAACTTGCAGATATGGACAAAACACAGCTTTGTTTTGAGCCCCTTTTCAAAGTTCCAGACTGTCAGCTCTGGTGAGGCATGGAGTTGCTGCATTTTTCCACTCACAGCATTTTTTTGTTGTGGCAGGTATTTATTTTGCACTTGGCGTCCTCTGTTGTTTGGAGTTTACTTGAGCTAAAGGATACAGGCAGAGGCTGCTGCATTCTACATTCCTGCTGATCTGCCCAGATAATAAGTGACTTTTGCACAACTATTGTATCCCATGTTTTACACCAAGTTCTGTTAGATATATAATTTCCCTTTAGGTACAGAACAGGCGATGGAATGGTCCAAAATAAAAGCCTGTCCCTATACAGTCACGGTTTTTAATATATGTCTACTAGATATTCCAAAACAGAACACATACCTTAATCTCATTAGATATGATATATCATAATGTAGGTCACATTTCTGAGGTCTTTGACCAGTATGCATTGGTCTAAACTGAAAGAGCACGCACAGTGCAGTCCAGTGGGTGTTTCCAAAAGCTCCACCACCAGAACACAGTAACTAAACAACATGTGAAAAGTAACTCCAGTTAGTTACCAAAACGTGGAAAAAGTAGTAAAATTTTGCATATGTAAATCAATTGCATATGTAAATCCTTTGCATACTGCTAAATAAGGTATATGCAACAGATTCTAATATGCAATGGCTTTACAATGTCAATACATCAGACTTAATGAATCATAGAATGGTTAAGTTGGAAGGAACCTTAATGATCACCTACTTCCAACACCCTTCTAGTGGAAGGAACACCTTCCACTATACCAGGTTGCTCAAAGCCCCATCCAACCTGGCCTTGAGCAATTCCAGGGATGGGGCAACCCCAGTTTCTTCAGGCAACCTGCTCCAGTGCCTCACCACTCTCATTATGAAGAACTTCTTCCTAATAGCTAATTTAAATCTAGCATCTTTCAGTTTTAAGCCATTACCGCTTGCCCTGTCACTACATGCTCTTGTAAAAAGGTCCTCTCCAGATTTCTTTTAGACCCCCTTTAGGCACAAAAAGGTGGCTATAAGGTCTGCCCAGAGCCTCTCTTCTCCAGGCTGAACAACCCCAACTGTCTCCACTAGTCTTCAAAGGAGAGGTGGCCCAGCCTTCTGATCATCTTCGTGGCCCTCCTCTGGACTCACTTGAGCAGGCCCATGTCCCTCTTGTGTTGAGAGCCCCTGAGCTGAATGCAATACTCCAGTAATCCCTTCAAGTCTTCAGACAGTGCTAGAAATGGAGTTTTCCATGTTGGGAAAGTCCATCTAGGGCTAGTAAATATCTCAAGGGAAACCATCTGGCTGAAGCTTATGGACAGAACAGGATCTGTGTACAACAGAGCATTGGATCAAAGGAAGTCCCTATGACACTTTCTGATGAGTGCACAACAAGGAGAATGACTCATGGCCATTTGGGGAGAAGAGTGCTACTGTAGGGCTAGAAGCCAGCCCAAGCAGCACGGAGGCCTTAGCCATGTGGTATAAGCAGCACCCAGTCTGAGGGCGGTTCATGGCATGATGGAGAGGTCTGCCTCCCACGATGGCACAGCAGAACAGATTTGCTTTGAAAACATGTATTTTGAGGAGCTGCTGCAAAAAGACATTTTGCAAATAAGAGTTGAAGACCAAAATCTCCCCCCCCCAAAAAAAAACAAACCAAATAAACAGAAAAAAAAACAGATAAACAAAATAGAAGCAGTAAAAAGTACGTGTCCCTGTTGTATGAAAAAAAAACCACCAAACTAAACCTGCAGTCTTCAAATAAATACAAGCATCTGCCTGAGATTAGTTCTTGCATTTACCAAAAGGTTCACGTAGCACCTTACCCTCCCAACTACAAATAATTGCATCAAGGCAAAATTTAAGTGTCTCTCATTTCGAAAGTCCTCTGGAGCTGCCAGGCATTATTACTTCCTTTCTTTTTTCATAGTGTATCAAACTCTCATGTTATGTCCTATAAAGTGTCCTAGAGCTAAATGTTCATCTGTGCCAGCATTTTACTCAAGAATAAAATAAGGGGAGTAGGAGAAAAAAAGTTTGTGCTCTACTTTTCCTAATGATACCTTGTTTTGTAATTATTAAAAGCATCACAGCCCTTAGACAGCTGCTGACATACAGGAAATAAGGTCCTTGAAACTGTTTGTTTCATCATATTTTAAGAATTAATACCGTAGGTCATGTTAATCAGTTTCTGATATATGTAGTTTTCAAAATGCACTTCAGGGAAGAAAATGCTGGAAATGACTAATAACAGCAAAGATATGAACTTTATTCGTTATATATCTAACTCTGAATGTGAACATTACCAAAGTACTTTGCCATCTTAAGTATTTAGGAAGCCTTAAATAAAAAATAAATCCACCTCATTCAGTGAAATAGAACATCCTCTTTTTCAAGCAAAAGAATTCAAATTTATTAATTTTGTAGCTATATTTTAAAATGAGTGTCAGCCCCTGCTAGATGACTGCATGATAAGTGTCCTGAAACTTCAGGAAAAGGCACTAAATTTTTCACAGCATTTGTGTTTCATTTTCAGTGTAATAAAAATATGGTGCCCTTTTAATAATGAATAATAGATCTCCTGGTGTGATTTACATGTGTGGATTAAATGTCATGTTTGAAAAGTTGCTGTTTTATTCATATTGAATTTCCCTCAAGTAAAACAAAATGGTACCCAGCTACTGTTATAATATTGCGAGTACCTTGCCACACTGGTACATAAATATTAACCAGTTGATATACTCTTTAAAAATCTACAGATCTGTGAACTGTTCTGTCAGCAACAGTGGCTTTATATGCATGTGAACTGATTTAGTGCTATGCTGAGTTCCAGGTACATTGTGGAATAAGAGTAGCACCAGTGCTCACACATTTCTGGAGCTCACTTTTCTTTTTGCTGAAGTGCCAATTCTGGAAGTCTAGCACAGAATGACTGATGCTGAGTGGGTGCAGCAGGACCCAGGGTTAAAAAGTAGCTTGGGAAGCCCCACACTGGCACAAATGTCCCTGCTTCTCCTCATCAGGGCTGGACTGACATCCCAGGTGACTTGACACCTCAATGAAAGTTTCTTTAAATGTCACTTTCAAGCAGCCTCATAGTGCTTTTCACAATAGCTAAAAATTTCCTATCTGAACTTTCCTTTCTGAACAAAAACTTGCTTTCTAACAGACAATATTTATTCTAGAAAAGTGTTCCAGAAATGTTTATAGTTTATTGAAAATACTTGAAATAGGAGCATTCTCCTTAAAATATCCTTCTCTTACTACATGAAAACAGTGATGTACAACAAGAGAGTTTGGTCCTGATAACCAAATTTTGTTAAAAGAGAAATATTTTTGCCACACTCCAATTTTCATGCCATTAAAACCTATGAATATTTTGACTTTGAAAAGTTTTGTTCTTACTTTTATAATTGCTTCATATAACTATTTTAATGTTTACTGAACTAACTTAAGAAAAGCTGACAAAAAAAAAAAAAACCACCACTTTTCCTGAACAAGATTAAATTTTTACATACCACAACTCATTTGTGTTCTTCAAGTCATCATTAAACTGAAAAAAAAGTAACCTGCACCTGCTAACATTGGGACACATTGGGGTAATAAGACACTGTTTTAAATACACAGAAAACAGAAAATGTTTACTGACTACTTGGGTCTTATCTATAGTAGAATCTTAGCCACCATGAGAAGCAATAAGGAAATTATACTAGTAAAATCTTTGGTCTACTGTAAAGATGATGCTGACTTATCTGTGCAGGTGCTGCCAAGGACAATTTAACTGTGCAACTGCATTATTAGATGCACAGTAAACCTACCTCCTTTCCTAACCTCTACTCAACTTTCGTTTCAGACCTGAGAAAAATGAGTATATGGAAAGTTTAAGAACAAAGCTTCTTTACCTCCTGAGTCAACCTACTGCATTTTTTGAATCTCAACTTGAGCTCACATTCAGTTTGTGTTATAATGTGGGTGAAGTTTCAAAATAGCTCTTGCTTCATCTAAACCAGACAACATTTACCCACCAAAATCTAAAGTTCACTTGCATAAACTAAACATAAGACAAAGTCCTTGAAATGCAGAGTCTAAAGCAAGTCCCTTTCAGCTCATGCTTCTGAACATTGCTATTCCTAAAAAAACTGCATCAGTTAAAACAGCAATTGCATTTTATTGCAGTTGTAAGCATTCATAGGTGTTTTGTCCAGGATAATTCAAGAATGACTCGTATGACTGTTCGGTCTTACTGAAAGCAAAATTCAATTCAACTGGAGCTCCTAGGAACTGCTGCCTAATAAGCAGTCAGAGGTTATTGGGGGAGGTACGTTGACAAACTAAAGAGGAGGACAGTGAAGTAGGGGAAAGAAGGGAAGCTGGCAAGCTGGAGTAGAGAACATTGATTAATGAACAAAAAACATTTTTGAAAGGTCGGGTCCGCAAGTCAGACTAGCCCTGAGGCAGATCTAACTTACATGACCAGCACTTTCTGTACGCAGCAGGTAACCCATGCTGACACCAACTTTGCCGACATGGCAGGGTTATTATTTTTGGAAGGATGCAGTGTTCTGGAACAATTTCTCTAAAAACTAAGCCTTTCTTCAATATCAAGTGTGCATGTCTTCATTTTCACCATGTTTACACTGAACTCCTACCATTATTCTGGCCAATGAAAACAAAAGCTTATTCTTCATTTGTGAACACTTGTATTTTTCCCCCTGTAATACATCCCAAGGTAGTAGTGATGTGTATAAGATTGTATTCAAACCCAGATGTTCATCTGGAGCTCAGCACTGTCTCACTAAGTTTTGCTGTAGATGCTACCCATCTGAGTCTAAAATTTTTCATCTCAGTATAGATTGTTTTTTTTGAAATTTTAAGGTTATGGGTCAGTACCAAGTTGGAAGAATAGAAAGTTTGAATCGTCAAGGGTATAACATTTAATTCTCCAAAATGAGCTGGTGGAGGTGGTTCTCTAAAATGAAGACATTTAAGATTTTGCTGTCTTTATATCATAGTGAAGATAAGGAATCAGAAGATCATTTAATCCAGCTTCTCCACATGGTACCATAGTTTTAGTGGGCTTGCCCGAGACCAGTGCTGTGGTTCCCTAGACTAAAATTGAAGTTTTTAATTTAAACGTCCTCTGTGAGACTCATAAAGGACTTTAAAGCAAACTCGGGGAAAGTGGTAAAAGTACAAAGCATTTCTCTCAGACCTTTGGATGAAGCTTTATAGCCACCTCTAAGCAGTTACTGAGGTGTCAACGGAACCCAGTAGAGAGCAACAGAAAAACAAGTATGTGGACTTCACACTTACTCCATAAATCCAGGACAGGAGTCCTTTTGTGTACAAGAGAAGCTAGACAGATGGGTCAATCCGAAATAGCTCTTGCTTAGTAGCAAGAGGGATACGTAGTTTTGATCAGGGAATGTTCTTGAGGCAGGAGGAAAAGTGGCAGGAGCAAAAGTAGCAGGCAAGACCCAGAAGAAGCAAGATATTGGAAGCAAGAGGCAGGGCATGCCAGTCATTCAGTTGTACTGCCTGTAGTCTTCTCCTTTCAGTGAAGCCTAAGACTTCTAGGCACTAAGCAGGATGCATGTGTCCTGCTTCTAGAGGAGTCTCAGATCAGTGATTTCTCCAAGAGATACATGTATTTGTTTTAACATCATCTGACAATCACATTCACAGTTTCCCTCCCTCTATAAGTGATTCTTTACATACCAACAGATGTATTTACATACACAGCTCATTATCCATTTCAGATGGTAGACAATTAAAAAGCAGAAAACATGACTTAGCAGAACTTGATATAACAAACTCAACAGCTGAAATGACCTATCTGTAAATAACTGAAAGCATCAACACCATGCATTAAAGTTGCTTTATCTGAAAGCTCTTTCAGATAGGGGCTGCCTATGTGTTCTGTATCTGCACATCTCTCACAACAGAAGGGATGGAGGAAGAAATTATCATTCAGGTCATACTACAAAATAAATAATTGAAAAGGGAAAAGATTCTCCTCCTCATTCTACCAATGCCTCTTAACACACACACACACACACACACAAATAAAAACCCACAGAGAGTGATTTTTCAAACTGTAAAGAAGCTTTCAGATGCCAGAGAGTTTATCTGAGACCAGTGTTTCAAACAGCACTAGGCATTAGCTACAACAGTGAGCAACTGACACACAGCAATCCTGCCACACACAGCATGTTTAGGCAAGAAAATATGTGTGCCTCAGTCACAAAAGACAGAATAGAGCCTCAAGTGTTTGGGCTCCTTCCAAAATAATCCAAATGCTGCCTTTTTGGCAAATGGAGGTCAATGGAGCTAAAAACTCACAGAAGGATTTGGGCATTCATGTGTTTATATACACCCACTCGTTCATTTATTATTCTAAAGCTACTTTACAGAAATCAAATTACATAGCTGACAAGCTGCATAGATAAGAGAGAATAAAAGTAAAATTTAAAATTAGCTGACAACAGTATATGATGTAGTGTATATTTGGCACTTTTAGAGTGAGTGATGAGGGTTAACCTAGGGGAAAAAAATTGCACCTTCCTAAATTGCACCTTAAATTATTAAATAAATTATTAACATGATGGAATGCATTAAATATATAAGCCTGAAGGAGAAAGAGCAGATGTGTTTTAACTTTCAAAGCAAAGACAGCATATTTAAGAAGTGTTGCTTACTGTCTGAATACTTTGTTCGAAGTAGATTTCAGTGTTGTAGAAGTTTCCATCATGACTAACTGGCAGTGTTGTCCTGGCCTGAGGCTGCTCCTTCGTTTTGGGCCATTCCAGCAAGCCACCACCTAAGCAGCTGAGAACAGAAACTTTGAGGGTGTAGTGGCCTTTAGGGATCTTATCTTTGACTCCCCTCAGGCACTTGACGTGAATTTCTATCAGCTGTGGTGTCTTGGAGCAGTCAACCTAGGAAGAGGGCTCTGAGTTACTGATCTTGGTAGAGCTAACTTAACTATACAATTAGCAAGGACAAATTTCTTCAAGAAAATAACTACTGAAAAGCAGACAACATACTTCTTGTTCAACCTGTAATTACCTATTGCTAACTGAGGATCTGCAATTAGGGAGGTCAAAAGTCACAGAGATGACAGACAAAAAACAAATACAAATACTACTAATAAAATGTTTGGCATCTTTGGAGGAAAGGCTCAGCTGCTGAAGTATGACACCAGAAGCCATTATTCTGGAATGATAAGACAGAATTAACTGGAAAACAATACTTTCAAGAATACGGCATGTTTTGTAAGACAGGCATGATGTGGTGCGCAGGCTGCAGGCACAGAATGACAGGGCAGGCCATGCTTTTGTACTAATTATTAGTCTTGCAAAAGCTATTAGCGCTGTGTAATATGCATACTATACTTTCACCTTTTGATTATCATATAATCAGATTTTTCTTAAAAACAGTAATCAAAGTGCGACACATGTAGATTTTAATAACAACTCCCTACAGGCACCTTTATTCCAAGTCCAGACAAAAGGAAACATCTGCTGCTTGCTGTTGACAAGATGTTGTCTGAGTTGCAGAATGTTTAGTATGGAATAAATGCTGTGCTGTGTATCAGAATTGCCTTTCTGGTGCTTTCCTTGAATGCACAGCTTACAGCACAGTGGTTGGCAGAGGGGAACAGTCACAGAGGTATGATCCTTATAAGTCCTGCCTGAGTAAAGGTGCAGGGTCTGTCTCACTACACCAGCAGATACTTCAGTGCTACCCAAATGCAATCTGCAGTGCCAGGCACTAAACAGGGAATCCCAGTTTGGCTCCAGTATTGAATTCAATGGATAAAATTCCTTTGCAATAACTAATTAGTTATCAACATTTTTTTTTTCCTAAGGAATCTATTTCTTCCATTATTTTGAGAAAACATAGTGTTAGGTGGTCTTTTAATGGAATGTGATGCAAGAACCTGTGCCACACTTCAGAATCAAATGGCTACCTTCACTACTAGGTTTAGTAGTCTCACAGTTTAATCCTACAGTAGCTAATAATCTCTTCTTTAATCCTGTCTTAGATCTATTTTGGAAGAGATAGCATATTTCCATATAGACAGAAAGCTGCTGGAATTAAATTAAGCAGTTACATAAACAGTTGAATTTGCTAAACTTCTTTTGTTTCTCAACATAAACCATACTTAACAACTAATCTGAATGACAATTATTTTCAGCTTAATTAGAAAATCTTAATTAACAATGAAGATTTAACCTTCATATTTTTTGGTTTCTGAATCATATATAAAAAAATTAACATTATGTGAATAAATAAGACAATCTTTTTAAACCTCAAGGCAGGATTACTGATGCAGGCAGACTTCGTTATTAAACACATTCTAAATTAAACGCCTCTATGAATTTTATACTGAAATATATTGTGATAGTTTTGCATGCCAAATGTGACATTTTGTATTTTAGATTCATCTTCTGTAGTAATTTTGGAAATGTCATACAAACAAAGATTTTGTCATTTACCAATGGAATTACTATGCATGGCCGGTTAGCCATCTCTTTTCTGGCTCTTCTGGTTGTTTCAAGTCAGCAAGCCATAAAAAATCTTTATCTCTCTGAAACACAGCAATTTGGAAGATAATCGAATAGTGACTGGGGGGCAGAAACGCCAGTCTGAGGAATTATACCACAATCTCTCTTGCATTTGCAACCTTCCTCAAAGCGAGTGTCAGTTGAGTAGGAAAAGGAGATAGAAGATTCATCATATTTCAAGCCTATCTCATTTGCATGGTGGCATAGATGTCTCATCTCCTGCTGAAAGACTTTGCTTGGCCAGCGCTGACAAACTGTTTTGAAGAGCTCTTGCCATGCCCAAATGAATCATCATTAATAGCTTTAGACATTCTCTTTAAGCCTATGGTTACTTCTGCTGGGAAGCGTATTTGGAGCTATGAAAATAAAAAACAGCACAATGCAATTGATGTAGTCATTTAGGAATCTGCATCAGGAAAAAGAGCAGGAAGAGCACCTCACCTTCTTACAAGGTCCTGTTGCTACATTTAATCCAGCATTCAGAACTGCAAGGTTACCAAAGCTGGCTGCCATTTCTTCTTCACTTTCATTCCCCTCTGCTTTCAACAGCTGACTTCCCACTCTGCAGCAGTTAGAGAAGAGGAAAGAGCTGTTCAAAAGAAAGAAACTACAATGCAGACCCAGAAAGCACTTGCTGTTGCAAATACATCACAGTTTGATGTTTTCCTTGAACGGATCATAAGCCTTGCAGGGCACCCAGGAGAAACAACAGTGTACTAAAGGCTTCAAAAAGTGGCATACAAAAAATGCAGTCACAGCCCCAGTAATACAAACAGCATTTGTAAGTCTGTGCCACAGGTCAATACAAGGAACCTAAAGTTTCTCAGGTTGCACTGGGGCTCAGGTTCTAGGTTAAGAATACTAAAGTAGGAAACCATTGCTTCTGCTGATCCTTTGAGGACTAATTGATATCTTCAATTAATTGGAACAGCATTTTAGAAACCATTGGTTGCTTGAGGACTGGGTTGCTTTAAACTACTGAAAAAAAAATGTATATAAATACGCATGCATAAATATATTCCCTTTTATAAAAATATTCTGAATTTATGTATAAATATTCTAAAAATCTTAATTTATAGATTAAAAAAAAACTATGTAAGTTATGTAAATTGATATATAGGTGTACATACACACTTTTTCTGCTGTATGTGAATCATTAAACCGTTATATGTTAACTTCTGTTTAGTTAGAGTAATTTTAGGGGGTAATTAGATCAACTCAAAGATTTTTTTTTTTTTTAAGAGAGGTCCCTGTGGCAACACAGAACACCAGCAAATAGTGTAAGAACAGCCCTACACTGAATAACCCAAAGCTGCCCTGTCAAGCACACAGGGTACACAGAAGGCAAAGTATGGGGAAAACCTTTTCCTAGATCACAGCAGGAGCAAATGCAAAACTAAGTCATTTACAATAAGGAATATAAACCTATATGTTTTGCCAATGCCATCCCATCTTTAACAGACACAGAACTGTGAGCAATTTCTCTGTCTCTGCTCAGCACCAGTACCTAAATAGAAATAGCCCTAAGTAAAAACACCTGCAAATGATCTGCTGACCTGAAAACACTTCAGTTCTTGCCTCCACAACCTGCTTTAAAAGGCTAGTGAGTTACGTTTGCTACACCAACGTTGGCAGTGCTCCAGCCACTCTTACAGATGGAGACAAAGGGCAGGTAACAGAGCACAGGCACAGCAGTCCTTAACAGCTAGAGGCTGAGCAAGCCGTTTGCAGCTGAGGAACAGCCATGGGCCACCTTGGACTTTCAGGGAGCTGCCTACAGCATACTGAGAGGAACCACAGCAAATCAAGGAGAAATCGCTGCATCAGATACACCTACCATTCAGGATTAACCCTAACCCTCTTCCGAAACATGCTCCAGTCTCCAAGTTCCTGGCACATTGCTACAAATCAGTTTCTTTTCAGACCTTGCTTATGATTATTTTTAGCTGTGTTTGTTTGTTTTGATTTTTAGAAACATATATATTCACAATAAAACCACCACTGAGGCACAACTAAACTGTTTTCCTGATTCCTCCACCATTAGAATTGCATCATGTAAACGACCAGACAATAGGTGAACCAGTCAGAAAAGGTCAGTGTAAATGCTAGACCCAATGACATACATGGGAGCTTTGCCCAAGACAGGACCTCTGACAACCAAGGACAAGATTCCTGTGCTTAGGACTGAATACAAGAAAAACAGGGTCAGCCACCTTTGAAGCTTTATGCTTGAGCTGCAGCCAAGCAATTTGGTTCCAGCTGTCCTAAATGGAAGTAAGGGAAGATAGTTGTTGAGTAGCACTACCTAATTCATAGACCTGAAATATCTGAGAAGTTAACTTCTTTCCTTAAGAAGAATGGTCTGTTTCGAAAGTTTGTACTTATTTAGTTTCTCATGACGGAAATTATTTCACTTAATTTGTTTCGAGCTGCACTGATACAGGGGTTCATTAGGACACGCATTTGCTTGCAATTCAATTTAAAATTAAATACACTTTGTTGTTGATTTTATTACTTTTAAACTACTGTATCTATTGTCTTTATTAGCTGCTAATACATAATTATGAAGGTAAACAGCTTTCATTACTGAACATCAAACATTTAAATAAACGCATTTGATCTCTTTTTGGGTTGCACCATTTTTCTCCTTTCCCTTCTTTTGCTGGGTGTTAGATTGAAAAGGATAATTTATTCAGTAAAGTTAAACCTCTTCTGTGCTCACAAGCATGTTCATCAGCTGTCATAGAGAACATAGCTTCCTTTGCTATACCCACAATGGTTATTTCCTCCATTTGTTTCTTTACAGGTAATTTGATGCATGTATTGATCTGAAGGTCACATATAGTTTGATCACAAAAAACACTGATCCAATTCATATTTCCTTCTCTACGGGTAATTCAGAAGCAGGGATGAATAGCGCTGGGAGAAGCCATTTGGTTGCCTTTTGAAGCATGCTATCTCTAGCACTTAAAAATTACAGTCCAAGCCTGTAAATGGAGGAATCCAAAACAGAGGTTTCATTCAAAAGCACAGGCTTAATTCTTCTAGGCCTGAGGTACTTTGTTTGAGAGGAGTTCCATTCACTAATATCTGTAAAGCACTAAAAGACCTTTGGAAGGAAAACACATTAGACAGAAGTACAAAGTAGCCCTTATCTGACATACCTTTGACAGAGTTCATGAATCCTGGCTCTCAACTTTTTCTTCCCATGGTGGGAGACCTCCTTGTGGCGCTTTGAGACCAACATGCCAAAAAGGAAAAAAAAAAAGGAAAAAGAAAAAAACATTACTGTTTGTTTCCAAATGTACAGAGAGAAAGTACATGGAAATAAAAGCCATAAATGTGTAATTTTCCACAGGTTTGCCTTAGGTCTTCCACTTGAAAGTTTTTCAGAAGTAATTAGGAATTTTCAACCACAGTTGTTTATTCCATTATTTTTTCATGTTTACTGCATTATTTCCACTGGAAATTGAGCTCTAATCTTGCTCTAAGAACTTAATCAGTAAAAACTGTATTTGTGCATAGTATTGCCCTACAGTCCTTATTTTTACCACACCTAATACAGTCACATACATGCAAACCTATGTATACGCACTAGCGTGTTTGTATCTACACACTGAAACATAACACACAAAACACTTAAGGATGGATCACCAGAGAGCCCACAACTTGTACCACTTTAAATCGTCTCCAAATCTTGATGCCTTATCTCACCACAACTGTTTTTAGATGATTGATCAAAGGAACTGGCATTTTTGCAAGTTGCAAAGTGGGGGAGGCTAGCTCACATGAGCAGCCCTCTCGCCCTGCAGTTCTACAGCTCTCAAGCATGAAGCTAGAGGGCCTGAAGTTATTTTGCATTTGCACAGCAAGCTGAAAAAGTCACTCCATTGCAAAGACAGCCATCTTTTAGACTGTGTTCTCTGTGCAAAACTTGAAAACTGTAATAATTCTGAAGGCTGTAGACTCAGGAAAGCAAATTCTTTTCTCTGACCTGCACTGTTAAGAGACCTCACTGACTACTCAAGGGCATACCTTGTGCCAGTATCTTCTACTGGTGCCCCTGAGATGGACATAAAATGTGCATACAACACTACTCAGACACAAGAAGCTGTCCTACTGTATATGCTGTACCGTCATCTGAATAGTGCAAAATTAATGCTCCACTTTCACTCTCATCAAGCCACAAAGCCAAAAAAAAAAAAAAATTGTGGTAAGGAGATAATGCAATAGTCAATGGAGAAAAATTCTCCATTGGAGGTTCCATATTGAGCTGTTGAAGCCTCTCCTTTCTTCTAAATCCTACTTTTTTTTTTTTGGACAAATGGCTGGTTGTTTTCAAGCAAGCTTAGCAATCACTGCTGAAGACTAAGGCAATGCATTCTGCTTATTTCCAAAATGAAAATTGCCAGAGTGTAAAAAAAGACTACAGAAACAAATTGCGAAAGTCTGTGCAAATAACTTTTAACATAACTTTTTTTAACCCTGTAAAATTAAAGCAGATACAATATGGTCTCCTCAAATCACACTACAGAATCATAGAATAGTTAGGGTTGGAAAGGACCTTAAGATCATCTAGTTCCAGCCCCCCCTGCCAGGGGCAGGGACACCTCCCACTAAACCATGCCATCCTAGCAGAGAGCCTCAGATGGATGCAATAAATCCTTCAAGCTCTAGTCAAGCATCACATATACAAAACTACAAAGGTGACATGACCAGCCTTCCACAGCTGTCCACATGGCAGCTTTGTCATGGGTAACGCTCCCATCACCACCTCTCCTCTGTTAGTGGGAATCAAGCCCTCCTGCTCCCAGGCAGCTTTTGGCTTACGTTCACTGGGAGTCCCTGAAGAAGCACCAGGACCCATTTCTCTCCCACCTCCATAAATGCTGTAACTGATTGCTTTCCCCAACCCAATGAATCATTATGGACAACGCTTTGCCAGGAAGGGCTGGGAGCTGGCTCCAGTCCTGGTTCTGCTCCAGCACAGCTGGTAGGCGTCTGTTTAGAGGAATAGGTTCCACCCTTCCTGACACCTTCCACAGCCTTGAGGGGAATATGCGAAAGCAAGGGCAGGCTGTTCCTCTCCAGCTGCCCCACAGGGATGTGCTCTCTGAGGCATAAGGGACCTATCCCAGTGTCAGCAAGGACCGTATTCACCCCTGCAAAGCATAGGCACCAGGCTGTCATGGTTGCTGTATTTGGAAGGGTGCCCAGCAGCAGAGCTCAGTCTCTGAGTAGGTTTAATGACAAAACTATCGATCAAAAAGACATCAGGAGTTTCCAGAGCTTGTTGGCAGATGGGACAAAGTTTAAAAAGTTTTGGCATAGGCAGTTAAGTCTAAAATTTAGAAAGCAAGAAGAGGGCTTGGTTTATAATTTGCCTCCTGGATCTTTGTGATGTGTGGCATAGTGATTTTTGAGGGAGGCATTAGATTAAGAAATGAGATGAAATAGAAAACTCACTTCATGTAAAATATCAAGTAGCCATAATATTACAACATTCAGACATTACCAGTGCAGGTTTACACTGAGCCAGAAGTAGAGAACTGGGATTATTTTTTTTTAATGATTATATTACCGGACTCCCATAGCTGCCCAATCCCCTTGTTTATCTTCCTAATCTTAATTAAATAATGAATATTCAACAGAAAATATGAATCGGGGTTCTCTGTATGAACTGCACTGTTTTCAATCTCTCAGCCTCTGAAGTGGCAATGAGAATATGATTTAAAACTATTTCTTGTGGATCCTCGTAAAATATTTGTCACAGTGTGTCATGAAAATTTTCAAAAAGCTCTATCATCTACCTAATAAATTTGTTAAGTTTATTCAAATCTTATTGAACAGGAAAAGTGCAATGAGTCATGGTTAATATTTCTTTACCTACACTAAGAAATAAAATATATCAAAAATTCAATGCTTAGGGTCCTATTCAAAAAACCTCTATGAGTCTGTAATACATCTTCTACATGATTAAAAAAAAAAAAACAAACCACACCAGGAAACCTGCTTTAAAATGAATTATTCACCACCTTGAATAAATTTCCATCTTTCCTATTTGCAAAACCCTAAAGTCAGTTATGTAAATTTTAACCTACACTAATTACCTCAGGGGTGCGCAAGAAAAAGGAGAGTAGATGCAGTAGAAAAAAATCCCAGACATTTCCATCACCAGGAAGCAATTTAACAGAGGAAAGAATGTGTCAGTTTCCAAAGACAGAGCAACCCATATATTTTTTTTTAATGTGGAATAATCATTGCTGCAATATCCCTCGAATCAGAGGTTTACTGAAATAAACCCAAGTGCTTTTTCTCAATGGCATATACCATCACACACATAGCTAAGCCCTTGTTTCTCATCATGACACTAACATTGTCTAGACTGTAAAAACAACCCATTGTTGACAACGGGCGTTCCCAACAAGAAAGCACGAAGTGTGGTTTAGCTTCAAGTCGATATAAGCAGTCATTCCCTTTCAGGAAATTAAAAAAAAAAATATTTCTAAAATCTATGAACCACTAGATATCCTTCAAGGCCTGGGATGCACTGGAGAAAGCAGGGTATTCTTTGAAGGCAGAAAGGTTCAATCGCAGCACCACCTGGTCCTGATACCATACACTGCTTTAGCTGTGAACCAGCTCTTTCACACATCTTTCTCAGTTTCTTCATTGGCTATCTTGAGGTCTGATTGTACAAATGGCCCCTCTACTAACTTCAGAGTATGTGATCAAGGCCAGTATTTGAAAAACGTCTTTCAGTCTGTGCCCAGCCTAGAAACACACAATGGTAAGTATTGTTTCTACTTCAGACAAAAACATAAACCTGACTCAATACTATTAATCAGTGCTGACTGGCTATTTTAATTGTGAAACTACTTCACAAATGGTAGGACTTGATTCCTATAGTAATTTTCAATTTGGAAAGAAAAGAAAATTAAATAAAACCCAGCCCAAACGTTCCTTCCTCTTAAGAGAAAGCCCACAAAATCAGGCAAAGCTTTAAAGCAAATCCATTGCCATTTTACAGAAAATGGAGCGTTTAGGGGCAATATTCTCCCTCCCCTTTCTGGTCAGTCCTAGCACTGGTAATAGAACCTCCTCATGAAGTACTCCACCCCACTGCTATTTGAAAAAGTCAGTTGAGACCTGGCCCCGTAAAATCCCACTTCCATACAGTGAGGAGTGCTGTGGAGGTCCACTTCCGCAAGCCCTCCTCACCAAGGTGGAGAGCAGCCGAGCCAGCATGGAGACACCATCAGTGTGGTCTCCAGCAGCCTCCCACCACTCACAGGGATCCCACATGCAGAATTTCCTAGTGCTCCCCCTTCATTCCACTGCACATTGGTACATCACAGCACAGCTAGTACTGTCTTTCCAGATGTAAAGGAATACCAGGAAAAAAGCTTTTAGCTAATATTTCCATCTCTGCATCCCAAAACATTTTGCAGTGACAGAAACCCTGTACACTCCATTTTTACAGGTGGGAGAAATGGGATGCCAGTGAGAGTGACTTGCATGAGCCAAATGAGCAGTGTCAGCAGGACTAGAAACATATATGTCTCTAGTCCCACTTGTGCCAACTAGTCCTCCACCGCAGTCTGGCTCCTGTGTGGATATTTACCCCCACACACTTTCAACATCTACTGCACTGTGTATCATAAAACAAGTAAAAAACAGTTTGAGATTAAAAAAACAAAAATGTCAAAAAATGATAACATTCCTCTCAGTCAAAGTGAGATTTTGAGAGGCTTATCCTCTCCGTGATAACTCCAGAGAGAATACAAGTAAGCAAAGTACTGAGGTAAGCAGGATAAGTGCCCTTTGAAAGCAAACATTCTACTATCTAGATAAGGCTTGCTCTCCGAACTGCATTGCCTGTTGGAATTTGGGTGACCTTGTTTCAGATATTGCCATGAACCAGGAGGTAAAGTTGTGTCAAAATCCTAGACATACACCAGTATTATTCACAGTGCACTATGCCAAAAATGTGCCACAAACACTCAGACACATCTCTAAAAGGGAAAAAGAAAAAACAACAGAGCAACCTTTCCTTCCAAATAGAAAATTAAACCAATTTACTGTTCATGAGCATAAAATTAAAAACTTAGGCAAGTGAGCCATTTGTAACAGCCAGGAAAAAAAAAAAGAAACAAAAAAAAAAACAAAAAAACAAAAACCCAAAACTACAGAAAAACCCACCTCATACTCTGTTTTAAAAGTGATACTGCAGAACACAAAGTGAGATTTACTTTAGTCATGATACAGTCTTATTACTTTAGTACAGACATATTTAGTAACAATTATAGGGTAATCATTTTGATACATGTGGAAAGTATCACACAGTCTCTAACAATGAAGTCTGAGCTACCAGTCAACACAAGAAGTCAGTATCTTGCTGCTGAGGTGGACATTTTTGTAAGGCATATATATTGAAGACACTAATTTTGAACAGTTACAGAAACTAGAGCTGGCTATAAAGTAGACATGATAAACAAGAACCTGAACTCCAAAAATCAGAGATGTTTTTGTGCAGGATCTTGTTCCAAGATGGTAGTACTAACAAATTAAAAGAACTTGAATCATTTTGCTTAAGACAGACTGAGGAAACTCTGGAAGGATGTCTTTTGCAGAGCTACACAGATTCGGATTTTGGCTTTCCTGCCTCAAAACAGGGGACTTGCTTTCTCATTTCCTCTCGCTGTTCACAGACAGATCACCTGTAGTTTCTTTAGAACCTCCAGGTACTGCTACTTCAGGTGCTTTCACAGTTGCGAAGATGTCATAAAGCCTTGATGTCCTCATCAAAATCTACAGTGTAGTAAGCATAAGCAAGGCCATTTATCAGAGTGCCTGACAACCATATCCAAGCAGTGAAAATACACAACACTGAAATGGCATTTGCCATTGATAAAGAGACCTTAAGTAGAAACGTGCTAGCCTGTCAAAGCTCTGTAAGTTCAGATGTCTCCAGATTAGCCTAGATATCACCAGTTACAAAGAAGCTCTAAGCAATTTTAGCCTAAAATAATAAGATACAATGAAAAATGTTAATAAGATACAGTGGAAGATGCTAACCACATTTTATTAGGGAACACATTCCCTCCAGTATAAACCCATGTAGCACCAGCAATGCTACTGGGAACCAAATGAGTTATGCCAATTTACAGATCTATAATTAATAGTTCACATTAAAACAAAAAAGAAAAATCATTCATAACCGAGGTGATGAACTTCAGGGCTTTATAATCTTTTCTATTTTCTGGATAGCTACAGTAAATCATGGCATGAACAACTGAAGAAAAACTGACAGGAAATACCAACCGGAAATACTAGACTCTTTCTTTTTGTGGTTCTTCCCCATTCTTCCTCAATTTAAAAATATTTGTTTATTTCAGCACAGAATGTTTTTATTATTTCTATAGCCTTTTCAAAGTCCTTCATGAAACTTTACTCCTTTAATCCTCTTATTCTTCCCTAAAGCAGGTATCTAATTTTAGGTCTGTTTTGCAGATAGGGAAAAGTGAACCATAATCACTAATTTGCTTGTTAAAGTCCCCAAAACCTAATGTTTAAGTCAGAGGTTACAGTGTAGAGTGTGTATAAATATAGTATATATATATATATATATATATATATATATATACATACCCCATCTTCTTGAGTCCTCATTCTTTTGTCAGTAAAGCACTGCCTCACAAATTTGTCTCCATAATTATAATAAAAAAACATAGGCTTTAACCTTATCCAATAACTTCCATTTGTACCGGCTTTCACATTATCCTCTGTTTCAAGCATGCAGACATGCACTTGAGTACTTTATAATTAAAAGAGACATTCACTTACAATTAGTATATGAAAATTACAGAGTGGGAAGCAATGCTTTAAGTAAAGTTTACTACATGATTGTCTTAAATGACAAGTCACCATGCCTAACGATTTTTCACTGTAGAGAAAAGATCTCCTCCTGCAAGATCATATCCTGTTCCATCTCTTTGCTGAAAGTTATAGGTAAAGTTGTTTGCTGAAATTAAAACCTTCCTTCTCTGATTTGAATGCTGACATGAACAATTATAACATATACTATGCTGACACATCTTCAAGTGAATATATGCACTTTAATATATGTTCTCATTGTAACCACTCAGTCCTAAAAGCTGCATCTTGTATAAGGGTCTACCTAGTAGTGAAGTGAGAGAAACCAACTGTGCTGACAGGTTGCAGTCTGTTGAGCAGCAGTGATAATTTTCCACCTTTGTACTAAGTAAAAGTGCATGTAATCCAACTGGACTGTCTCTCCCAGTAGATCTACGCCTCTCAACTTACAGATGACCTGGTTATGTTTCACACTAACAAACTGGTGTGAACAATTCCCAAGCCCTTGAAAACCCATATTGCACATGGAAAGCCTAATATACCTCAGTTACCCCTGCTCTGAGCAGGAAGATGGACTAGGCAGTTTCCAGACATCCGGTCCTTCCCACCTGAATTAATCTGTTCTGCTAAGTAGAGGTCAAAAGTGTCATCCACTATAGGTTCTGCTCAACAAATTCAGCTCTACTGAAAGTCTGCAGAAGCAAAAAAAGTTACAGCATTTACAACAATTTGTTTATCTGTAGCTCATAAAATCTGTGCAGTCTATTATCGCTACTAAGGAGTATCCTGTTACGAAAGCCAACCAACAGTATACTTTGCTACACCTGTGACTACAGTTTGTCTCCAAATCTATTAAAAGTGTAAATAAAAAGTTAAAAAAAAAAAAGAATACCAAAAAAGATAAGTTGTTCCACAGAATACCTGAGCAACTAAAAATCAGTATGTTTTCATTGTATTTATTTATGCAGGTTCATGTCTCTACACTTCAGTAGTGCATACTTATAGCTTACAGTCCCCATCTGAGTTCTGCTTCTTTTTCTTTTAACAGGTGGTCAGTATTTGATGGAGTCACTTAAATTTCAACAGGACTTGGAAATCACTGATTCTCTTTGAAGAATCTTTCCAATTGCCTCTGTTTATTGAACCATAGAAATAGATTTCCTTACAGGAATTTATATTAGGATAATGAGCCAAAGAGCTGACCAGTCAGATTACCTTAAGAAGCAGCAAATGTGGTATCATCAGTTACAGTAACTGTAGGATTCATTGTTCCAGTTCAATAGATTATCAAGAATTAGTTTAGTTGTTTAATTGCCCCTCTGGTTTTAAAGAGTAGAAGAACACAGTAAAAACTAAGTTAACTACTTGGAAGATTTTCATTACTTGTATCTAAACATTTACTTAACTAAAACTCCACAGAACTCCTGAACAAAGCAAAACAGAACTACAATTTAAAAGAGCAGCTATAGCAATATTATGAGTATTATGACAGCACAGTGACAGGCCCTTTACAAACATATAGAATATCTTTTCTACAGTTCTCTTCATGTTGATATTCATTTGCATGCTTCCCAGTCCAATCCCCTACTTCTTAAATAACAAACAAGAAAAAAAAATAAAAATAACAGAAATAAAACCCAAAGTGTATATCTGAGTGTCCAAAAGCAACTGGGGAGGAACCTTAGAAACTTGAAGGGTTCCCAGGCTTTCTACTGAGAAAGCAGAAGCAAAACTGAGGGAATAAAGATATTTAGAAATCTGAAGTTGTCAGCCTATGGAGTAGACAAGTCCTCTAGCTATACATACTGACATCTTGGCAAGGCTTTGGGTCTTCTGGGTGGGTACTGACACATCTGAGGGCCAGGGACACTCACTAGGCAGAACATCAGAAGTCTAAGGGCCAGAAGCCTGAAGCTTTGTCAAGTTTTCCTTGTGTTATTTTCCCTCAAATACAGGTTCCAGTGAAGTGTTTCTCACCAATCCAAGAGCAGTCTACCTGGCAGGATTTTAATGAATTTGAGGAGCTTGGCCTAATCACAAATTTCAAAAAAATATTCGGCATTAAGCATTTCTGATGGTGTGGATTTCAGTCTATCTTTCCCCACACTCTTCCTCTGTAAAATGGAGATACCTGTAATTCCTACTTTATTCACATAAATTAAATGGAAACCATTATCCTAAAAAGCTGTAAAGATGCTTTGACACTCATATAATGAGCATAGTGTATAGGTAGCTTACTTAAAATGAAGTCACCCACTTTTAAGACATGGTGTAAACAGAACATGGCCAGCTTCGTATTCTTGACCTGCAGTTCTCAGTAAAACAAAAAAATTACTCATTTGCACATGACAGTCTTTTAAAATCTTGGCTAATGTCAAAAAGTAGCAGCCAGGTTTTGGCTGAGGAAAAAATCACCTCGAATTCTGCATAGATTTTAGGTGTGCATATTCACACAAGCATTATAATTCATGAAGAATGATCACAAAGGATTGTACAATGCTTAGTAGGCCACAGCTTTCATGAAGGGTGGTCTGCAGGTACCATCAGGATATAAATAACAGTATTATCAAACAGATTAGAACATGTAAGCAAATGTGCATTGGTGTGTTATGACACTGAGATCTAATTCCACTGATTAAATTCCTGATTGGAGGATAGATTTGTCATCATCTTACATAGTACCAAATTTTATCTATGTGTCACTAAAAGAAAACTGATCACTCCAAAATCATATATATTGATCTCACTGTGACTTAGCGAAGAGTCAGTGTGCTGATATTGACCCTGTAAGAATATTAGGTATACTGCCCAGAAGCTTTAACCTTTGCTTAAACAAAAGGTAATTCTCTTGATGAAAGGCAACATTTTATTACTAGCCACCTGCAACAAATAGCTCATTTCTTATCGCTATAACTCAACTGCTGGTACTGAAGAGCAAAACTTGCACTTTACTTCCAGCGGCTCTTGAGTAATACACATTGAGGTCATGGATCAAAACTGATTATATAGTTGTAATGATCAGGTCCTGCAAGGTGTTATGTCCGGCACAGAGGACTAAATGTAGCAGCTGAATCCTGTAAAGGAGGTTGTGAACAAATTACCCTCAGTTAAGAATACCAGCCAAGTTGCAGAATGAAGATGGCCAAGCAGGAAAGATGCTCCTGAAAGTATTGACTTATCCGCCTGTCCCATTAAAAATTTTTTTCTGAGAGGACTGAAAGTCACTTTTATCATCTCAGTTCAGAAATAGCTGGAAAACACAGACCTAGCATTTTTCAATGGCATTTGAATTAATGATGATTATGTTGTCAAAGGCAAATCAAGCGCAATATCACCACAATCACCAGTGTTTTCTTCATCCTCAGCAGCCTCTCATGGCTTGAGAGCATTTTGACTCCAATCAAATACTTTAAGCTGGCATTACATCAGGTCTTTCACTGTATATTTCTCTGCTCTGTAAGATCAAGTTCTGCCCATAAGTATGTGTCTCTGTTTATCATATGACAGATGGTTTTCTGCATACCCAGCCTTTCATTTACCTGCCCAGCTTCTACCACAACACTTATGATTTTCTCTCAATAGAGTTTATTTTAATTTATTAAAAGCAAATGTCATTGGAGCTTTTTCAATCTGTAGGCCTAGGCCATAGGAAACAGTCCTGCTTTCCAAATTTAATATCCTTTAATGCGTGTGTTAACAGAACACTGACATCTGTTTAATGCTTTCTTTACAAGAATCTATCAGATCTCCCGTTATGTATCTTGCCAATCTCAACTATCAGCTTTTGCATTTACAAAACAAAACCTGAAGTAAAAATGTAGTTTAAAGTTCCAGAGCCTGAATATTGCATAAGCCTTTTTTTTTAATAATTATTTTGGAAAGTGCATCTGCTCTTTCAAAAACTTTTAATCACACTGATGTCATGCACCGAGCTGCTGTTTAAACAAAAGCTACTCGTTTACTGTACAGCTGCAAAGTAGAGAAGAAAAGCAGTGAACTAAGGGGATAGATAATTAATACATAGCTGTCCTCTTTGTGCCAACATTGCCAGCAAAGTTGTAGTGTGAATCAGATGTCTCATTGGAGAAAATTTTTGGCAGCCTGAAAAGAAACAGAGCAACCCAAGGGTGTTTCTGAACCTCACTTATAAAACCAGTCTCATGTACTGTAAACTGTCACTTATTTTTAACCCTTGGGATCCCATGTTTTATTTTTGTTTTATCAAAGCAAAGAAATGTGAGAGAGGTATCTATGAAACTTCTTCACTCAGCCCCAGGGTTAATTATTCAGTTTGGTAGACATTTGAAAATATTATGTTACCTCTAATGGCAAAATTGATAGAAGCTTGTTTCAGGCTCACTTTATGTCATTATGCAGATTAAATTAACTAATCATAAATTACACTTGGCTAAAGTACATGTGCTACTTACTAAACCTACAGAAGGAAGAGAGAGGGGGTTTTGTTTTTCTTTTTTTCTGGTAAGAAGTAAATGCCACCTGGCAAATTTAAGACTATTCAAGCCAATAGACATACATTCAAGTTACAAAAGCTGGAGGTGTCTCAAAAGTAGCAGCGACAGATTCTGAAGACCATAGCAGCAGTCTTAACACTGAACCTGTAGTTGCTGTGGAAAGGCATCAACGCAACAATGCTGCAAGGGTATGCCTGCAGATCAAAGAGTAAATACAACACATTAAAGAATAAAGAAAGTCAATTAAAGAAGAATAAGCATGCTTACATTATTGTTAGATGTTTTTGAATATCAATATGACAAAAGAGGTGCACGTTAGCAGCCTCTACTTCCAATGTCACTTTTCATTTTTTGTTCAAAGGGGCTGAATACACCATTTCTGTGTGCTTCCAAGGAAATTATGGACACATACATCACTGATCTACAACACAATATAGTTTTTACAGTGACCCTCTCTTTACCCTCCACACTGCAGGATGCAGATACCACGCCAGCATTCAATCATGCTGATACCATGTCAGCATGATTGAATTCCTAAGCAGGGCATGGACAACTGAAGTTACAGATGTGCACAAGGAACAAACAGAAAACGCAGGCGTTAAAAACCTCTTCTGTGCAGTACAGAGTTCCTAACTATAAGCCATTGTTAGACCAGCTCAATCACATTAACTGAGGATTTTTTTTTTCTGAAAGTAAATAAGGAAGAAAAGTAGCATTATATTGTATTGCATGTGGATTCACACATATGGATGTCAGACAAAAAGCTGAACATCGTTTTGTGATGACTGGATAGTTTGCTTCTGCACAGGAAACAAGCTTTGCTGAGCACCTCCAAAGAATCCATGACCAGACTCCCAGTGACCATGCTTAGAGAAAGGGTGAACAAAGGATTAACAGTTCTACTGTGTTCCTTCAGGTGTCATGGAGCCTCATGAAGATTTGGGGCTGTCTAAATAGCCGAAACTTAAAGTGTTAGCTCTCAGCATATTATGAACTCTTCTGGAAAGGCACAGCTCTTTCTCTTCACCTGTTCCCAGGTTCCTACTCCACTAGCCCACTGAGGCGAATGACTATGAGGCAATTGTACTATTTAAGCCCTTTTCCATCATGTTTCCCTCCTATTTTATGTTCTCTGAAAAATATCCCTCAAACCACCTTCTGTGCATGATGCATACAGCTACAAAAAAGTCAGAAGGAATGACATACAGCTACAAAAGGATTTAGAGGAAAGCAGCAAGGAATGAAATTGTGTCCCTCATCAATATGCAGACGGCAACAACGAGGTTTAGTCCTACAGTGAAAAGATTCTAAAAACTCCCTTTGAAAATAAAAGAAACCTTAGATCACCATCCAGTCATCAGATAACCTATTTTAAGCCCATCAGAGCCAGTTCGCTGTTCTCATGTTGCTAATTAAAAATGATAGATTCATCAATTAATCTTTCTTTCTGTCCCCTACTCATGGTATGAGACTTTTTCAAAGGGACACAGTGCCCACAAGTATCATTTCAGCCCTGAAAACCTGTGCCTTTGTCAATATGAACCTCGCCTTGTCCCTTTACACAGTGAAATGACAAAAGGAAAATCAAAAGCTTTGTAATCCCGAAAAACACAATAGGTTTATAATTTGGTAATAATCTTATCCTCTGTACAATGAATATGTTACATAAATCCTTCCTGAGTCCAATCCAAGCTTTCTCACTGATAGATGAATAAGCTTCCTTTAAATTTGTCAGAGAGAAATGTCTTAAGTTTAGGCTCTTGATTGAAACACAATTGCAACACTTACTGTGGAGCAGTCAGAGGTACTCCACTATTTAGGAAAGAAGCAATGAAGGCAATCTATTTTTATTCACATTGAAATGAAGACAAAGGTAAAAGTCCTGCCACTAGCTCAGCAAAGTGCCAGTCACATATCGCGCAAGCCAGCGACATGGTTTATCTTTTCCCCTTTCAATATATGTATTGCCAGACAGCTAAATAGAATTGGAGTGTACAAGGTTAACAAGCCAGCACCATGTTATGAAGCAAGCGATAAAATTGTCTTATAGTTCTTAACTCTGACCTGTTCCAGTGAAAAGCTGCCAAGCAGAATTATGTCATCCTGAACATCTCTCTCAAACTGTTCGATATATGAAGGAATCTCTTCATCTTCAAGCTCCCTTTGAAGGTCATGTTCTTTACTGGAGCTGACAGGCATCAGGGAGTCTGGAAAATCCTCACTGGCAACACTGGCTGTTTGAAATAAAAGTGGCAGATTAACTCTTAACAAATGGGAGTTCATTCACTGGCTAGTACATTCCCAGTTAATATGTTTGGCCCATCAACATTTCAAAACAGCATTCATGCCATACAATGAACAGTAACAAATAACAGTAGTAGAAAAACTGGTAGGTTTCAAGTGCCATTACTAGAAAAACTGTCCTCAAGGGAAACACCTACATAGAGGTACAAAATTTAGCACATGCAGCTTGTTCTTTAAATAGTTTTTAAAAGGGATGCTCTGCATTTCCATGGTGACATTGCTCTCCTGTAAGACTTAGAGGAACTGGGATTTAGAACAAGTTTTGTCTTTCAAGGAAGAGGAGGAATAACTGCAATTGAAAGGGAGTTTTAGGTAGAGCCATGGTGAACATTTCATTTTCCTTCCACTCACCCTAGAGGATCAGATTCCTCCTCAAGGTGTGTGCACTCAGCTCCTGCCTAATTAATTAGGTCCAGTTCTGCTCTCACCCACATCATTCCCCTGATTTAATTGCAGTGACTTACGCAGAACCAAAGGGTATGTGCTGTACATAAACGAAAAGAAACCCTATTCATAAAGAGAAGCTGTATTCATAAAGTTAAAAAGAAACTTTTTTTCAGTTTAATTCATCATGCTACACTAAAGACAAAAAAAAATTTATCTTCTCATTGATATCTGTCACAAAACTACTACTAGTTTGGGCCATATATAACGGACATCTACTCTTTGCTCATTTCTTCACATTAAGGTCACTAAAATGACAGCTATCAGGTTTGTCCACATCTGACTTTATATTCCTTGCCTTATATTTCTGTGATAGTTTTTATAGTTCTCTGTGCCTTTTTCTGAAAGAAACTACCATATCAAGTTATTTGCTTTTCTCTTTGTCCATCCTAAAACATGAAAGCAGTTAAAAGATTTTTTTTTTCCTCGCTCCCCTTTGAAGTCTCTCATTCTCTAATGAAGACCAGAAAAGGAAAGATAAAACTAAGGCCATTAACATTTTCAGTTTTGCTCACTACTCATTGTTTAATGACTTTAATTGTTGAGCCTCCTGAGTACTTAAATCACCTCAGTGCCACCAGCACACAGGAAGTAGGGTGTTTTTTTTTATTTAATTACAACAGGATACAATTCAAAATCATGTTGGGGGAAGTGTACAGTAGATATAAACAACCCAAACAAATACCTGAGGGTACACAATCTCTTCATGTAGCATTTTACAAGCCTAATGAAAAGTGATTTGACCTACAACTATTAACTGCAAAAACAAAACAATATTTACATTTGAATTTACTTTAAGATTAAGGGTTTGGCTAGCAGAGAGAAAATTCAGGGAGTGCTGGAAAATGAAACACTGCCAATAGCAGAAGATGCAGCACTACTTGTTCCCCCTTAGTGCTGTGTTGCACACAACAGGCCATATGCTCAGCTGGTATAAATCAGCTGCTTACTGATCTCACAGGAGCAGTGCAAGTTTGCATCCTAGGAAGACTGCATATTCCTGTCCTGGGTGTAGACAGATAGTCCTTATATATCAAAAAAAGAGTTAAAACATTTGGTTCACAAAGGTAACCATGCAGTGATTCATCAAAATACCCTTTTTCCTTTTTGTGTTTATTATTTCTGTGAGGAATCGTATCAAGTAAACACAGTTTTGGTGGAAGACACTGGGATCATTAGCACATGTTTTGTGGAAAAACAGTTAAAGAAGAGAAAGAACATTTTCAAAAAAACTTTTCAAGGGAAATCACTGCTACAAACACAGAGAAATTATGATACAAATTTTATAAATATTTGGCAAAAAGATACATATGCTCATTTAAGCACAATCGGAAAACTGTTCATTTTTGAATGAGCTAAAGACAGGGAGTGTAGAATCATAGAATCATAGAATAGTTAGGGTTGGAAAGGACCTTAAGATCATCTAGTTCCAACCCCCTGCCATGGGCAGGGACATCTCACATTAAAACATGTCACCCAAGGCTCTGTCCAACCTGGCCTTGAGCACTGTCAGTGATGGAAGATTCACAACTTCACTGGGCAATCCATTCTAGTGCCTCACCATCCTTACAGTAAAGAACTTCTTCCTTATATCCAATCTAAACTTCCCTGTTTTAAGTTTGAACCTGTTATCCCTTGTCTTATCACTACAGTTCTTAATGAAGAGTCCCTCCCCAGCATCCTTATAGGCCCCCTTCAGATACTGGAAGGCTAGAGGAATGGTAAAGGGGTGTTCTGTTGGTTTATTCCTTCTGTGCTGGCTTTGTAAAGAAACCTCTGAAACTCTGTAACAGCCAGGTTGCTTCTTGTCTGAAGTGACCCACAGGTTAGAGGCTTGTGCTGCCACCCTGGAGCAGTACTTGACCAAAACACAGCCTCCACCTCCTTGCTGTGCAAAAGTAGCTATTGTGTTAAAAATGTTACTACTCTGTATGCATGGGACAAATGGCTGAAAATTTACGAGAAAATTCATTGGTAGATTGATAACATAATAAAAAATTGTCAGCTTTAAGTTGTTAGCATCTACATCAAACTTTTCATTGCTTGGCTATACTTAACACTGCGAGTCATACTTTCTGCGTAGTTTAAATCACTTCTTAGCATAAGCAGTATTTGCAGATGCTGTGCTGTAATTAAAAGAATCTCTCCAGTATTAACTTGGCTGCTTGTATCTTCATTTACTCCTGCATTTGTTCATCAGACAGTAATGGTTTAGTATGCTGAAATGAGAATTTAAAGAGTAGGTTTACCAGCAGACTAGACCTCAGCGTGGGTTTGAATGTATAAAGTAGCTATAAACTCCACAAGGAAAATGTACTTTGGTTGCTTTGTTCCAGAAGACTCTGTATAAATTGTAGCAAAAAAAAATACATCAAAGGCTCATGCATCGGTTTCAGACAACTAAAATGCTGCAAACCATAGGACTTCAATTTTTTGGTTGTTACCAAGAAGAAATATAACATAAAATATTTTCAATGATGTTCACCTAGCATTACTTTAGATGCACATGGATCACAACCTTACATAGTTTGAGAGGTGTTTGGTCTACATCTTCTCTAAAAAAACCACTTGCCTTTTAAGTTGCTATATAATACGAACTAACACGTAACACAAGAACACACAGGTTACTCAGCAGCAAAATGCTTTAAATATGCAATTATATAAATTCTGAGCCATGTTCTTTTCTTTCCTTTGGGGATGATCTATTAATTAGAACTGTATGACTACGTGATTTTTCAGCTCAGTGGTCAAATGAAGAAAAGAAGCAGTTCTGTAAGAGTGGAACCAAATGTATCCTAGTTTTCTATGGATTTCCTGATGTCTAATAAGGGTCAAACTCCCATATTAGCTTTCCCTCAGTGGAGACATTAATAATGCTTGTCTGCTCTGTTCAGCTGCCCACTTTCATAGAACTGGTAGGGATGTCAGACCTCTGAGACTTGTTCTCTGTTAGAAAAAAAAAAAAAACAACAAGGGCATTGGAAGTGAACAACAGGTTCAAAAACTGGGAGGGAGAAACACAAGTAGAAATAAATGCAGCCTGATATACACACACAGAGGTAGAGACTGCACAAGCCTCACTTTCTCAGCAAAAAATCTTGCTTTTTTCTGGGTTTCATTCACCCAAGCCAAGACAAGTGAAAAATTCAGGTAGGACAGGACATAATATTCACCCATAGGACCAACTCTGATACCCACTGTGACATTTTTAAGAAATAAAAGCACTGAGGCCCAAGACACAAGACAATAGCAGGCTGTGGTGTCTCCATCACTCGCTGCCTTCATGCTTACATGGGGGGCTCTGACATGCACATGGAATGTGAGACATATGTGTTAATGCATTTGCTTGCCTTTGAATTGAATCTGTGAGCTGGCAGCTCAGTAACCTTGCAGCCTCAGCACAAGATCAACATCCAGAGTGCATCATGTTCAAATGGCTTTAGATGCCTCTCAGCCACATAGCCTAACAGTAATAAGAGCATTTTGCCTTTCATGTTTTTTTTTTCTAAAACTAGCTGGAGGCAAAGATGTTTTTATTTCAAACATACCTGGTGAGTTTACCTTATAAACATTTGAGGAGAACAGTGAAACTATATTTCTCTCTAAATATGTTATTTTCTATTATCTTCTGTAAGCAATTTGTTTGTTCATCTTAACAATATTCATGAATGTTATTTGTAATGTAAGAAGAAGCTTTAGGGTACCTAGCTGAAGGAGAGAGTAACCACTGATGGATGGGGAAGGCTTCCCCTTTATTCCCCGGTTCCCTTGCTTACAAGTGGACAAGTACTCATGGTACAATCTGGCTCACTTGCTTTTAGCCATGCAAAAAAGATGGACAAGTCTAAGTGAGCTGTCCAAGAGCCTTCTAGAGTGAAAGGAAAGAGAACTGCTTTCAGGGCACAATTTGTCTAATAAGCTAAGAGGTGTCTGCACGAGGTGGACTGAACTACTGCCCAGAGTTGCTTCTCTCTCTCACCACTTTGGGGGAGCCCCAGAAGCTATCTTTCCGAAAGCTAATGGAAAAGTACTAGGCCCCACCCTGGGGCAGCCTGTAAAATGACATCAGGACTTTTTTCTTGATCATACGGGGTTATTAAGGAATATGAAATGCTATAAATATTGGTAAACAGGGGCTATATAAGTAGCACAGATAGGCACTCCATGTCACTCTTTCCTATAGATGTAAGGTTGACTTCACAGACAAACAAGTTTTTATTTTAATCTATGTTGTTGCAGGATAAAAGCAGCGTTGCTATAATCTCTCTCAGCAATGTAGAGCTTTACCTTAATATACAAAAATAGAGAGCTTGCTAATAATTATTTAAAGACTTTTGCTTAAGGTATCTGCATGAATTTAGCTGTGACGGTTGTACTTTTTTTCCCCCTTGCATTTAAAATGAGGCAAAACAGGTTTCAAAGGCAGTACTGATGTGACCAATTCCAGTTCAAGAGATCTGCAGTCCTATGCAAATGAAAATGCTTGCCTCTTCTAGAACAAAGTTACTCACAAACTAAATAGTTATAAAACATATTGCAGCTTCTGAAGCTCCAGTGCTGTAGGCAACTGTCCACTCTCTCTCTGACAGAGTAGGTCCTGTATGTAACTGACATATAACAGGAAACCTCATACAGATAAAAAACCGAACAAGACAGAGAATACATTTGCACCAAAGACCTGCTGAAAAAGGGGGGGTGGGGGGTTCAAAAATATAAGGGCATCACTAAGCCAGGGCTTGCTCATATGTTACTTCTCCTAGGATGAACCAGAGGAGAGCAGCAGACATTCATCTTTTCTAAAGGCTGTGGTGGAGGCAGTCTCATGAATCAGCTGGGTGTTAAATAATGCCTGTAAAAATAAGTGAATCCAAAGTAAGGCTGTTGGCTTCAGGTGAAGAAATCTCTTCTCTCACACTTTGTTGTTTTTAATGCAGATGCAACATCAATAAGTATTTCATAACAAAACCACAGAAAACATTTTCTTACCTGTTAGTGTAAATCCTCACTTAGATAACCTCAAACCCATGCATCTGACACATGATCCAACCATTAATGAACTTAAATAATGATGTAGATTGCTAGCTTTGAGCACATTAGCAATGATATTTCCAGTCTTCTTTCATAGGAGTGGAATTCAACATGCAATTAAGTAGCCTAGAGAAAGCACTCATTTAAGTGACAGCTAAACCCACATAAACATGACTAAAACCAAAAACATTTGGGCAAAAAGATCTTACAGGCTCGCATCAAAATCAATGGCCCTTTTGGTTCTGAGTTCAATGGGATAGATTACCCACTCTCCTCCCCACATCCAGACACAAAAGTTTTAGTTTTCTTTATGCAAATATTTGTTATTTACCTTGTAAGTCCAGCATTATGTTTTCTTCATCTAGAAGCTTCATCAATTTACCATACAGGATTTGCTCATCAAATTTCACAGGATCTTAAAATAGAAACCAAAAGAACAGAAAATTATCTATTGTTTCTTCTGGTAGTATTTAAAAAAAAAAAAACAAAACAAAAAAAAAACCTGTTTACTTTTTATTTTTTATGATAAAAGCACAAAGCCTAGTAAATCATTTGACACTTTAAAATAGTTTTCACAGTGATAGCTTCATCAGAGGTGACTGTAATTTTCTTTTGAGTCCTGAAAGGCAGTTTAAAATAAAAAAAAAATATAATCATATATTTTTAAATGATGAGGAATAACTGGATCTGAAATGAAACTGGTTTACTAAACCAGCCAATAGACTAGTTTAAATTATAATTTATGTTCAAATTTCCAGATGAATTCTGCTTCACTCTTAATAAAAGTCAAAGTACTTAATTTCTTCTTTAATGTGATTCTGGATCTTTAATAGAAATTTTACCTTGCTGTCCATAATACTGACACACTCTCTAGTATAAGTAGTCATTACAGCACACTATGAATTTTAGATTTCTGGCTGCTCAGTCATTCAAATTCCTAGTAACATCGGCAGATTGAAAAAGGAGCAAGAGACACACAGTCACATACCTTCTTCCATGACACCTAGAAAATCACTTCAAGTCTGTATATCCAAGGGAGAAATAATCAGTTAAGGCTGTCCCAGATCTCCCAGACCCTGGCTTCTCTAGGTTGTCAGTGGAGACAGGCAAATAGGACAAAGAATATCATACATGGTAGGTGAATTGAAATACAGCTACAAGCAGCCTTGTGTGGCCCTTTTTAAGTGCCTGATACAATATAAAAGAATAAATTTTCTTAACGCTGAAATTTCAAAGCTGAGTGTTCCAGTTATACTGAACATTCAGAGAGGGAGGCTTTTGCAAACCTCTTCTGCAAGTACAGAAACTTTTACATTTCTTTGAGCATGTAGCACGGAAATGTTCCATTGGTGAGGGGGGAAGCAAATTCATAGTGAGGTGGTGTTTGTTCTCAGTGCATTATCAACTTAAATTTCCAGAATAAATTTAATTTATCAAATATAGAAAAGATAATTGCCAATACCTTAATTCCTATAGAATACCATATGATGAACACATTAAAATTCTATTTAACTTTGTATAATGGAGTGAGTGGCTGAAGATTTGCTTTTCACCACCTATTCTGTTTGGGCATTGGGCCTGACTTGTCTAAGTCATAAGAAGAGGGTAACTTTGAAGTGTGCCTGATTTCTCCATCTTGTTCTGACTTTGTCTTGTTAGTGACAAGCTGCTAGCTGGAAAGAGGAAGCAAACAAATACATTTTCCAATCAGAAGATGATCACATCAGACCAGACTTCAGTTCTGACTACCCTTTTAACTCCATTTGTAATATACAAATGTAGTTCTGTTTAACACTTCTGCAAAGAAATGGAAACCAAATAATGACCATGGTTTGTAAGTACCATGAAATCAGATTGGTTGAGGTGGGAAGGGACCTCTGGAAGTCATCTCGTCCAATCCCCATTGTCAAAAAGAGCTACCTACTGTGGGAGCGTTCCTGTCAGTTAAGGGACATGTGAGCAATCCAGCTTTTGACTTAGCTTCACTCGAGTAGTGAGCAA
>JASSUY010020440.1:0-43355 GCA_032466535.1 Forpus xanthops
TAAAGTGGGGGGGAAAAGAAGGTTGGGAGGAGTGAGTGGGCAGGCAGATTGATTTACGCCTCAAACCACGACACTAGTTTACCTAATACATCCACCAAAATACTTTAACAATTCTATTAAAAACAAAATTAAATGCCTTATTAAAATAATTAGATGAATTTTTAGAACATACCTTTTTTGCTGCCAACATTAAAACTGTTGAAAAAAATCAGCCACTGGTCATACAGAACATGGCAGATCTGTAAAGTTCTAGAAAGTCTTATGAAGTTTTTTCCTAGCAAAGTTGTAGATAGTGTAGAAGAACAGGTTGTGAAAATGCCAAAAAATTTAGAAAACTTATCTTTAAAGCAGATTGTGATGCTAAGCCTTAGAAAACAATGAAAATCAATAATGGAATACTGTGCAAATGTGAGAAAAACAACAATAAAAGAAGGACCACATAAAATACCAACAGGAATACAAACTAAACTCAAGGAAATGGAAGCCTAAGTATATGTCAATGATTAGGAGAGACTTGATATTTGAAATTCCAAGGGAACCAGTAAGTTTCATCCCATTGTAGTCTGCACTTACTGAACTAAATTTTCTAGGTTTTATTAAATATCTGATTCTGCCAAAATTGCGAAGGCTAATATCAGGACTTATCACTTCTTCAAATACCATCTTGGTGGAGAATTTCAGATGCTTCTCCAAGGAAAAACTCCACAGAATTACATAGCACGTTGTTAGAAAAACTGTTGCTGTTAAATCTCACTCTCCACAGCTCTGTGCAAAAAAGAGACATGAAATATGAAATCATGAGTGGATAGACTTGAACTTCCATCCAAAAATTTGCAGTTATTAAAGAAATATTTCAGACTGTCAAAATCAACTGGGAAAACAGAAAGGTGACAAAGCCACATAATTGTTTCTTTGTTTCATTTAATGAAAGGCTTTGCTAAACAAGTTTATTAATCTTTTTACATTTGCTAAAGGTGTTTATAAGATGTTCGGTTTAGTTGGATGAAGACTATCAGAGTAAAGAACTGCTTATTTCTAGAAAACTATTCATGAGTGTTTGGCAAACAAATATTTATAAACTCTTTTTTTAGAATTATTGATATTTCAGAGTTGAAGACCTCATTATACAGAGAGTTATGGTTGCATGCACAGGACCATACTTACCTAGTTTGCAAACTATGCTTGATTTGTATCCTTTTTCACTTTGAAATTTTCAGTTACAAATGGACTACTAAGAAAGAATCAAAGGTAACTTCTAGTAAGATTTCAGATTTAATTTTTTGTTCTGTTACATTTCTACATTTTAATTCTTGTGATGGGGAAAAAGCACTTCATGGGATCTTGCTTAATTTGTTATGAGCAGTTTGCTAACCTTACAGCAGAATTTCATTTTATTCTCTTTTCTGTGTATTTGAAGGTAGTAGCTGTTACTTTGTTGTTTAAGATAATGGAATGTCCTAAGGTCAATTCATGTTTTGTGATTTGTAGACATTTTTGTGTACTCTAGTTCATGATGATTTTCTTTATTTTTCTTTTCACATTATACACTTCTTTTTCCCAGCTAACTCTAAAATGTCTATCAGAATGCTTATTTCTGTAAAAGTAATTGTTTTGCTTACTGTGTGTTTATTTATTTGCTTTATTTATTTGCTGAAAAGTCTGGTCATGCCTTACAATGAACTTGCGCAGTTTCATTTTCTCATTTTTGGATGCGTATTTTATTTTTCTTCTTCCACAGAAAAGTTATGTATGTAAATGTGTAAGGCAAATAGAAACAGTCTGAAAATACATAATTATAGTCTGGACCAACCTAATTTCTAAATTTAGTTCTCTCCGATGACCCTAGATAATTAGGGTCACACTACTGATTTTTTAGTAGTTTCTGCCTGCACAGGAGAATGCAATGAAAAAAAGGGTAGGGGGAAGTGGGGTGTGTCAAAGGCAAAGGGCTGATTATCTGGCTACCACAGTATTTAACAAGATACCGTCTACAATGAACTTTCACATATCAAATAACTGTTGCTGCTTTTTCAGATGACTCATCTACTAACTTCAATCACACCATTGCTAAATGTCAGTAGATAAATTTGCTTAATGTGCTAAAGCTAAAGATTTTTGGAAATAGACACTGCTTCAACTCAAGACACATACAAAGACTATTTGTCGTTATGCAGGGAAAAAGTTAGAAGGGACAAATCCTACAGAGAACTTATTCTAGCTACTACCATAAAAAGCAATTTAAAAGTTTCTACAAATACATTAGTAACGCAAGGAGGGTTAAGGAGAATCTCCATTTATTACTGAATGTGAGGGAAAACATAGTGACAGGATGTAGAAAAGGCTGAGGTACATTCTTGGCCTCAGTTTTTAATGGGACCAATTTTTCTCAGAGTATCCAGACCTCTGAGCCAGAAGACAGGGATGGGAGCAGAATGAGAAACATAAAATCTAAGGGGAAATAATCAGCAAGCTGCTACACTACTGAAACACACAAGTCTGGAGTTGGGCAGAATCCACCAAAAAGCACTGAGGAATCTGGCAGAAGGGCTCTCCAAGCCACTTTCAGTTATTTATCGGCAGTCTTGGCTAACAGTGGAGGTCCTGGTTGATTGAAGGTCAGCAAATGTGGTGCCCATCTCTAAGAACAGCTGGAAGGAGGGTCTGAGGAACTACAGGCTTATCAGTCTGACCTTAGTGCCAGAGAATGTTATGGAGCAAATAATCTTGAGTGCCATCACACTGCGTGTACAGGACAACCAGGTGATCAGGCCCAGTAAGCACAAGTTTAAGAAAGGCAGGTCCTGCCTGACTAATCTGATCTTCTTCTATGACCAGGTGATCCACTTAGTGGGTAAGAAACAGGCTATGGATGTAAGGCCTTTGATCCAATTTCTCACAGTATTCTCCTGCAGAAACTGGCTGCTCATGACTTGGATGTGTGTACTCTTCACTGGGTGAAAACTGTATGGATGGCCAGACCCAAAGAGCTCTGGTGAATGGAGTTAAATCCAATTGATGGTTGGTCACAAGAGGTGTTCCCCAGGGTTTGGTACTGGGACCAGTTCTGTTTCATATCTTCATCAGTGACCTAGATGAGGGGATCAAGTGCAACCTCAGTAAGTCTGCAGATGGCACCAACTTGTGCAGGAGTGTTGATTTGCTTAAGTGTAGAAGGGCTCTACGGAGACCTGTGGGCTGACGCCAAATTTTGTGACATTCAACAAGGTAAAGTGCCAGGTCCCACACTTGGACCACAACAACCCCATGCAATGCCACAGGCCTGGGAAAGAGTGGCTGAAAGCTGTTTGGCATTAAAGGACATGGGGGTGCTGATTGACAGCTGAACATGAGCCAGCTTGTGCCCAGATGGCCAACAGCATCCAGGACTGTATCAGAAATAATGTGGCCAGCAGGGCCATGGTAGTGGTCATTCCCTTGTACTGGACACTGGTGAGGATGCACCTTAAATCCTGTGTTCAATTTTGGGCTCCTCACTACAAGACAAACACTGAGGTGCTGGAACTACTTCTCAAGCAAACTATTGTACTTTCCTTCTGTTTCCAAAGTTTGTTTCTTTTATCTTAACAAAATGATAAACATACAGGACATTTCAACTCAATAGGCTTTGGAAAGATAAGCTTTTTCAATTGCTAGCAATACCCCCTTTGACATAGATCGATTCTGCCTTCCACTTCTAAAGATGAAGGAGCTGCAGTGCTTCTCCCTAAAGCCAGGTTTTATGGCTTCACATGAAAGGTCACTTCCATTTTCACTGAGCAAAACAAAGTAATCAAAAGCTTCCTCTTGTCCAACATGCCACACCTCTAACGGTTCATGTGGGAGCAACCTAAGGTCTGGCTCACCAGACAAGCAGATGCAGGTGGCTGTAGTAGCAGACTGCAAAAAAAGTATGCCTAAGCAGTAAGACTTTGAAATTATTGATGTGAAATTAAAACTAAACGGCTGTTTAACCCAAGCCAGCTTGTGTCTTTATCTGTGGATAAAGCAGACCGACAAAGTACTCATTGCTGATCAGGTAGAGTTGTCTCTTTTGAAAGTGTATATGTACCTTACTAAATGAAAATATAAGAGCAACAATTCATAACATAGCCAAAGAAAAATGATTAGTCATGAGGTTATAGAGGTCAGAACTTGCGAAGAACATACTAGCTTGAGGAAATAATTCAAAGTTGCCCAGGGCTTTATTCTGGCTGCGGCTAACAGTCATCTCTGTCTGTATTAAGCTAGCACAGAAATGCTGCTATATACTACAGAAACAGAGTTATTTACCAATGCAGCAGTCAATTTAAATTGCTCTGGAGTTGGACATTTCATTATACTACTCAATTCAGTTAACTCTCTATATGATATTTTTTATTTTATAATATTCATAATAGCTGTCAGCTTTTTTTCCCACCATAACAAAAACTAAGCAGGAATTCTTTTTCAAAAATAAAGAAGAAAATATTTTGGCTATTTAGGTAACACTTTTGCCCCCAGAAATCATTCGTAAAGTCAACTGGTTATTTTTGTCTTTTGAAAAGCCCATGGTAAATCTTGAACACAGCTGAACTACAGCCAAAGTAATGGTCTCTTCATATTCTATGTATTCCTAAAAAGCATTTTTGTTTGTCAGACATCCCAAACTAAGCTACCAAATGAGATGTGTTCAGACTTTCACATGCAAATAACTACAGCATAATGGGTTACTGGCTTATGAGAGAGTCTTTGTTTTGGGTCACGTGGAATCTTCCACCTCATGGCAAATGAGAAGAGAAATGTGTTAATAGAGACCACTGTGGAATTAAGATGCTATAAGAGCTCTCAACTTTTTTTTTTTTTTTAAGTGAGAGAGCATGGAGTTCCTGTTTTAAATATCTAGGCAAGGAAATATAAAAGAAAAACATTTTTTGGTAATGTGAACTAGTGTTTGAATTTATTCACTGGTCATGGAAATGCAACGTTAATTGTGTCTTGTAAAAAGTGAAATGCAACATGCCACTGCATTGTAGGAAATCTAAAAGCATTCACATGCAATGAAAGAAAAGACAGAAAACCAAACATCACCTTCTTTCAGACTTGATGGTATTTTCTTTAATTAAAATGTTGTTTGAGGTTCCATTCTGTTAAGGGGTGGACAAATAGCGCATGAGTTGCTTTTAAAGTAAATTAGAAATTGAGTATCACAAATGAATTCTAAGATATCAGTGGATGAAGACTAGTAGGCTTAATAAGATCACTTTCTTTTTTCTACCTGTGCAGATGACATCTTTTACCCAAAACTTACATTCTTTAAAAAGTAGAATACTATCACAGTAAAATATCATTACTTTTCTTTTTGCTACTTAGCATTAGTTTCTCATCTTACTGTCTTCTACAATAAACCAGTCCAGAAATAAACCACAACCTTATTGCATGTTTTTGATAACTAAAGTAATGAGGCAATAGTTATAATTCACAATACACCACAAATTAGTTGTGATTCAAAAACTCATTAGAATTAAAAAGTTCACTAGAAGTATGGAGACAGAATTTGAGAATAATAAATGTTAACTTTCTTTAAAGTGTTGAGCAAAACTCATTGAAAGCACTACACATTAAAACTTCAGTTCCATATGAAATAGAACTACCTTCCTTAGAAGAAAAATTCTTACAGTTCTTGTGTTTGGCAGCAGTGGGGTGGTGTTTCGGTTTGGTTTTGGGAGAGAAAGGTGAGAGCAAATATAGAAACAGAGCTCATCACAGTAGTATATGATGTAACAGTGAAGTTTTCACAAGTAATGGAAGGAATGCAGGAGGTTGAAGTTTTGCAGTGGATAATTACACTTGCCTTTGACCTTTGAGAACCTGTACTCAAGCAAGGACAAACAGAAAATTAGTTTTGTAATTTCTTCACAGGCCCAATCTACAGTTAGAAGCAGCTATGACCAGAAAAGCAGGAAGATGGCAGCTAAAGGTGAGCTGCATGCACAAGGTTTTCACTCACATGCTTCAGCCTCCAGCATCCCATGGTACCTCACCCCTGCATATAATGTGACATTACTTGTCTTTGTAAGGTGAAGTGCATTTATCTTTATGGAATAGGTGTCTTGACCTGTGCAGCTACTTTTTGTCAGGAACATTATTTCTCCTCCCTTAGTTTCAGAAATTTCAAGGGAATAATCAGCTACTTGTCACATCCTACAACCACAAAGAATCTACATAACATTGATTATATGCCTTTAAGTTAAAGAAAGTTATAGCACTTATCCAAGGAATTACAGAAAGTTGTACATCACTCATAAAGGTTTTGTAATGGGTTCAGTGAAATAATTTATAGAAGTTTAGGTAAGGCAAGTTCACAAAATTAAAGAAAATATTATGCCCAAGTGATATTTAGGTTAAAGATTGTGACCTCTTTTCAGACCTGACAGAAGACAGTCAGGTACCAGACCGTGCTGGCTTTATTTCATTCCCTACCATGAACTTCAGTGATGTGATATGTGGCCTGGCGAAAGATACTATATTTTAAATTGCTAAATCATATTATCTCTCTGCATACACTTTTCTCACATTCTCACATTGCAAGAGCTACAGCAATATTTCTTTTAGAACACAATTCAAATTCATTTTATATGCTGCCATTTTCTGCAACATTCATCACCTGGAGTCATTCATAATAATTTCAATGCTGAATTCAGATTTGAAGATCTCCATTTGCTGGTCACATTTCAAAAATGGAACTGTATATGCAGATAGACAATTGTTTGCAAAATTAAGTAAGAAATAATTTCAGTATGATTTTCCACACCAATCCTCTGTATACAATCCTACTTAAATGCTTCAATGAAGGTGAGGTCCATAGTAACTAAGCAACATTCCAACATTTTAAAATAGAAAAAAACCCTGCACGATCATGTCGTTTCTTCCTAAACCCTGAGGATAAATGGCTTGATTGATTGAGTAGTGGTGAAGGCTCTGTTCTGTGTGGGTGAATGTGTTCCATGCGTGAGAAATAATTACAGAGAGGAAAATAAAAATTATTTTAGTTTTAGTTTTTACACTGGTGAAATCTGTGGTCAGTTTCTCTTATTAAAACTTCTGAAAATAATATTTCCAACGCCTGTGTGACCTCGATACTAATCAACAGAAGAATGCTTAAAAATATTTTTAAAAATAATATTTTTCAGAATCCTGCCCCATAAATGATTTAGCATTTTATATGATTGAATAGCAAGACACACAGAGTAATGTTACTTACCAACTCTTAGAAACAATGTGTTGAAATATTTAGTATATTCTGCTGTAAATAATGTAATGCAGAAAGCAAATATTGTTGCCTTACTGGAAGGTGCAGCAATTATTACTGCAATTTCTACTTGTAAAAACAAAAAAAGCTCAGTCATAGGAATAAAAAATCATTAGCTGTTATTTTTTCTAATAGCTTTCTTTGAGTTTTAAGGTTTTTTTCTGTGTCTATAAAAAAAGAAATATGGCAAGTTACTTGAATTTTCCAGTAGAACACCTGAATTTAGAGCAGTAGAACACCTGAATTTAGAGCACTAACACAGCTTTTCTAATGGTCCTTCAAACACTGTGCCCTCTCTGTAAACATGGAGGCCACTAACAGTTTATTACTAGGAAAGGATAAAAAAAGTAATGCTTCTCCCAGTACTCATTCTCAACTTTTAGCAGCTGGTAGTTTAGGGACTTACAAAACAAATTAGAGGTCATCTGTACATTACGCTGTTAATAGCTTTTAATATTCTTTTTTGGTATGAGTTTATGTTAGAGCTTTTTGAATACAGTTATAGTTTTAGACCCCTCACAATATTTTTCAGGAATGAATAAATTGAACTTTAAATTAAACAGTAGCTCTCTGTACTGTCTTCTGTTCACTATACCCTATTAAATAGTTAACAGTATGCAAGCATGGTAAGTGGATCTCTTTTGAGGGTAAGCATATTCTTAAAGGCTTTTGGCATACTCCAAGGATGTTGAATTTGAATCCACGGTTGTTCAATACTTGCAATCTTTCTCTATAAAATGTCAGACTTCATGAACTACTCAGAAGTAAATCAGTAGCTGTTTTTCCTATATGTATTTAAAAAATCCCGAAACATTCAGTGTATAAAACTAAATAAAAGGATAAGGTATTTTTATTGCAAAACATTTTCATTTGAAATTAGAGACTGTTCTCTTCAGGATTGACTCAGAGCTTTCTTCAAATTTTGTTTGGGTCTGAAAGATGGCTTTTGTTGATGCTCAAATTATGTCTCACCAGAAGGCAATAAATTACAAACCCTAAGATATGGAATGTAAAGTATTCTCTTTAAATATTAAAAGGGGAGATTTTTGTGTTGTGCTCTGCAATCCAGAACTCAAGAAGAAAAGATACATTTGTCCTTCTCCATAAAAGTGAGCTGTTACCCATACCGTCAACCTGCACCTCAACTAATCAGGTGACACACTTGCCATGAGGTTCCCTTCTATACTAAGGAACCACTCATTAAAGTTCACCAAGGCTTTGACAGTTCTGAACAACATGGACCTATTCACAGCAGCTAACTTTCCTGAGTAGGGCTTTGAAAACACTAATTAGTCTGAAATGGCCACTTTGTTCACCTCTGTTCACTGACTCGTTTTTTTAGGGCAATTTGGTATTACCACAATCATCTCTTTATTGGTAAGTTTTAATTTGAACTCTGTAGATAAATAATGAGAATGATACATCCTCTGTGACTTTACTCACCATGAAACCTCTACTGAAGTAATTTGAAAAGATAGTGTTTCCATTAAGTTTATTTTTTTTTTTCATAATTTGCCCCATAAAATAATCATAATTTGATGGTTACTTTCAAAAGAATCATGAAATATGCAGTGTCAACTAATGTGGATGAACCATGTGTTAAAAGGGAATAAAATGATAATCACTTAAGAAGGAAGAACAATATGTCTAAATTATAATGTTGGTCAACAGAAGACAGAGCTGACATTTACAAAGGTTATGTTTGACTGTAATAAAATAAATGACACCTCTTTGTGTACACAGTTGTCAATTAGCAATGCATATGTGTCTCTTGGATACATTTATTTTTGCCTAATGACTCCTTATTCAAGATTCAAAAATCCATTATTAATGTTTGATAAGTACTCCAGACTGACAGAAATAACTAAGAATAATAGCTGCGCCTTTGTATTAGCATTTTATTTTCATGAGAATGTCACTAAAATAAAAATAATAATATAGCATCTAAAATAACCACCATTTGGAAATCAAAGACTCAAAATAGAAAAGCAAAAGTTATAAGAAAAATCTTATTTACTGTAGATTCGGGTGATACAAGAATTATTCTTTTAAGTTGGAATTAAAGCAAGTAAATATGTTATTCAACTACTTTAATATTCTCATATATAATAGGGCTGCTCATGTAGACATGATTAAATTTGAATTATACCTTTGGTAATTGACGATAAAAATAATCTGCAAAAGCATTTGTATCTATTGAAATGCAATTATGGGGGTCCCTAAATGCCTGAACTTTGGGAGTGATATATCTATAATAGAAGTTTTATTTCCTTTTTGTTCTTAATCAGGAAAAAAATCTCTCCAGTTGAAATTCAGAAGGAATAGACTGTTTCCTTCTGGGATTGTCATGGAGTGCCTCTTTGTCTCAAGAGGAAAGACAAAGGAAACTTGCTTGCTGCATCTCTCATTAAGTCGGAGTTTTGCTGGGTGATACGCAAATTCCTGTATAGCACACAAAGGGGTTCATCACCAGGATTACATCCTAGTGTCAGTTTAAGTCAAATTCTTTTTCTGATTCTGCAGCAAGCAGCAAAACCCTTTGCTTTCCTTCCTAAAGAAGCATTACGATATAAAGAGGCTGAGTTGTTTTTTGTTTATTGTTTTGGTTTGTTTGATTGAGGTTTTTTTTTTTTCTTTTCCACAACACAGAGAACAACTCTATAGTTAGATAACTGTGAGGCTCACCAGAAAGTGCAGCAAAGTGTATCCTGGTTCTAGCCCTTACTGAAAATTAGCTTCACATTTAGCATTCATTAGATAAAATGAACAAGCAATCTTAGCAGAATAGATGTGATACTAGGTGTGGTGGATTGACCCCTATCAGCAGTTAAACATTTGCCCAGCATCTTCCTCATTCCCGTCTCATGTAGGCCGGGGACAAAACAGAAGAAAGGGAAGAAAACCTGACATCACAGTAATGACAGTTTTATAATGTTGTGGTTTAAGCAGTAAATCATGCAGCCAGCTCACTCACTCCCCCCACTTTCTTCCCTCCCACTTCAAAGGGGGAAGGATGGGGAGAAGAATCGAAAGAATATAAATCCCATGGGTTGAGATAAGAACAGTCCAGCAACCGAGATGCAACACAAATCACTACTGCTAACACCACTAACAATAATGACCAGGGAAATACAAGGGAAGAGGATATAACTGCTCACCACCTAATACCAAGCCATGAACTGCCATCTTCCGGGCTTCTGCCTCCAGGTTTTACATCCTGGGCATGATGTACTGTGGTACGGAATACCTCTTTGGTCCACTTGGGTCAGGTGTCCTGTCTCTGCTTCCTCCCAGCTTCCCCTCATCCCTGGCAGGGTATGAGATTCAGAAAGTCTTTGGTCAGACCAAAACATTACTAAGCAGTAACTGAAAACACTGGTGCTATCAGTGTTGTTCCCAGGCCCAAAATCAAAAACACAGCACTGCACCAGCTACTACGAAGGAGAAAAATGCTGCTGCTGAACCCATGACAAGTAACAAAACAAAAACTGCTCACAGATGCAAAATCAAAAGGATTTCATTCAGTACTTCCCACTGGTAGGCAGATATCCAGCCACTTTCTGCAAAAAAAATAGTTCCGTAGCATGTGTAATGGTTCCTTGGAAAGACCAGCTTCATAACCTGAAGCATCCCCTGCTTCCTCCTCCTGTCCTAAAACTTTTATTGATACACACGAACAGATGGAATATTTCTTTGGTCAGTTTAGGTTAGCTGTCTAAGCTATGTCCCCTTACAACTTCTTGCTGACCCCAGACTGATGGGAGAAAGCCTTGTTGCTGTGCCAACACTGTATAGCAATAGACAAAACACTGATGCACCATCATTACTCTGTATGTCTAATAATAAAAAATGCATACCAGTATTTCCCAGAGAGATCCATTATGAAACACAAAAGGTGATCGCGCTGAAACTTTTGAACTGAAAGTTTTCAATCCTAACCCTGTTTGGGTATTGTGTATACATAGATAGCTAAATGTAAAAGACAGGTACAATTTCAGACCCATTCTAGGCTTCGATTTTTCCTGCTGGCAAACCATCAGGTTTTGTGATGGATACCGACCTATAGAGAACTCTATTAAATGGAGATTTCTCTTCAGGCCTTAACTTGGTTTCTATTGAAATCAGTAGCAAATTTAGATAAGACAAAAAAAAGCATAAAACCAGTCTTTTATGTATCAATTACTTTCATAACACGATGATTAATTTTTTCTATTGTTTTTCAAATATTAACATTTATGGTGTGTTCAGATCTCTGTGCAGGCAAAAAAATTCATTAACATTTTTACATATTTTACAAGTTACAGTATTAAGTTGTTTTTTTTGGTTCATTTTTTTGTTTGGTTGGTCAATTGGGCTTTTTATTTTTTTATTTCTTTTGTTTCGTTTGAAAAGCTATTATATTCTGCCTGTCAGATTCGATTCACACTCTGAAAGGAGGATTAGAAGTGCTCTATTTTTAATCTTAATCCTTTTCTGAATTTATTTATGGTTATTTATATGAAATACTTTATCTAAACAAATATGTTTCATTTTAATGTGTTGAAAATTAAGTTTATATGATAATGATTTAAGCTTTCAGTATCTCCTGTCTATAATGAGTATTTCATTAGCCCTTATTTACCCCTTGAACACCAAGAATATATTTTAACTTATTGCCAAATGAACATGCTGACAATCTAAATGTGATGACATTCATAACAAGCAAATATACTGGAAACAAGGAACAATATATAGGAAAATGTTTAATAATGGCCTGATAAAGGTCAAAGACTTAATACTTAGGAAGAAGAGATTCTAGATTCATACATAGAATCATAGAATAGTTAGGGTTGGAAAGGACCTTAAGATCATCTAGCTCCAATCTCCCTGCCATGGGCAGGGATACCTCCCACTAAACCATGTCACCCAAGGCTATGTCCAACCTGGCCTTGAACACTGCCAGCAATGGAGCATTCACAACTTCCCTGAGCAACCCATTCCAGTGCCTTACCACTCTTATAGTAAAGAATTTCTTCCTCAGATCCAATCTAAACTTCCCCTGCTTAAGTTTGAAACCATTACCCCTTGTCCTCTCAGTACAGTCCCTAACAAAGAGTCCCTCCCATGAAGCATACCACACACAGTGGCATGTTTGTTTTTTTTTTTTTTAATAAATGAATAATTAATGTTCTGTGCATGTAACATTTATCCCAGGTGCCCTAATTATGACTATTGCAGAGCCATCAGTTGTGAATTTCTGCTTTCAATTAGAACCAAGTTAAACACAATTATCCAACAGAATCTAATAGGCCCAGATAAGTAAATGCATGTTTACACAATATATTATATAAATAGAAATATCTTCTACAGACATGAAAATCTTTTAAAGGTGATATCTTTAGATGTGCATGCATAGTCAGACCAGAGATAGAGATTTGACATCATTAGGTCTACCTCAGAAGGAACGGTCAATATGTAGTCATAGAATCATATAATCGTAGAATATTTAGGGTTGGAAAAGACCTTAAGATCATCTAGTTCCAATCCCCCTGCCATGGGTAGGGACACCTCCCACTAAACCATGCCACCCAAGGCTATGTCCAACATGGCCTTGAACACCACCAGTGATAGAACATTCACAACTTCCCTGGGCAACCCATTCCAGTTCCTTACCACCCTTACAGTAAAGAATTTCTTCCTCAAATCCAATCAAAACTTCCCATCTTGAAGTTTGAACCTGTTACCCCTTGTCCTATCACTACAGTCCCTAATGATGAGTCCCTCCCAGCATCCCTATAGGCCCCCTTCAGCTACTGGAATGCTGCTATGAGGTCTCCACGCAGCCTTCTCTTCTCCAGGCTAAACAGCTCCAACTCTCTCATCCTATCTTCATATGGGAGGTGCTCCAGTCCCCTGATCATCCTTGTGGCCCTCCTCTGCACTTGTTCCAACAGTTCCATGTCCCTTTTTATGTTGAGGACACCACAACTGCGCACAATACTCCAAGTGAGGTCTCATGAGAGCAGAATAGAGGGGCAGGATCACCTCCCTTGATCTGCTGGTCCCGCTCCTTTTGATACAACCCAGGATACGGCTGGCTTTCTGGGCAGCAAGAGCACACTGCCGACTCATGTTCATTCTCTCATCAACCAACACCCCCAAGCCCTTCTCCACAGGGCTGCTCTGAATCTCATCTCTGCCCAACCTGCAGCTGTGCCTGGGATTGCTCTGACTCAGCTGTAGTACCTTGCATTTGGCATGGTTAACCTTCATCAGGTCGGCGTCAACCCACCTCACAAATGTGTCAAGGTCCCTCTGGATGGCATTCCTTCCCTCCAATGTATCAACCAAACCACAGAGTTTGGTGTCATCAGACCGGTCCCAACATCCATCCCTGAGGGACACCACTCGTTACTGGATTGAACATCCTTAACATTTAATACAGAAGCTAGTTCAGAAAGTAATTCAGGAACTTCAAAACTGTTTAAGCATATCTGAGATATCATCTATTGAGTCACATCATCACTACTGTATTCCTAATTTGCAAGGCAGACTCCCTTAAATTGCTTCTATGTCTCCTTTCAAGCTGCTGCATTGCAATGGTTAGGGATCACTTACATATAGACAGGGAACTGTAGGACTATACTGATATACAGCTTGACCATATAGAAGTAATACTGAAAAAAGATTCTTTATAGTTTCTTCCAGCACTTCCACATATTCCCACAAGTGAGATTAGAGGCACAGAAGCTCACAAGGAATTCTTCACACCTATGAAAACATGCCACATTTTCATGCTATTGCCAGGGACCATAGCATGCTCTCACTCAAAGGACTAAATATGTATGAAATTTCTCAGCTGATGTACGCACTACATTCACACAACCCCTAGATGCTTACTTTGCATATGTCCTCCAGACAGGTAATTTACTGTTTGCAGAGTAAGGATTGCAATGGAGAGGATCTTGAAATCATCTAATTTGCTAACCAGATAATAGGTTCCTGATTTGTTACCATTCCCATGGACTACATTACTTAAATACTTCTATTATTTGTGTCATTACATTAAGCATGAGTAGGTGGCTCTGGTGCGGTAGGACACAATGGGCTTCTCCAAGTCAATTTAGAGATATCAAAAACAAATCTGGAAGCAGCACAACAGGACACATTCCACTGAGAGAATTTCTAGTTTTTCCACGTATGAAGTCCAGGTCAAAACTCACATGTGCACATCTCACATTTCTCACACACTGAAAAAATAGGAAAGGAAATAAGTTGATCTTCTGTGCTCTCTTCAATAGCACTGTTTATTCTGAAGAAGAAACTACTAGCCAGATGTACTTCCATTTAGCAGTAGCTTTTACTAATAGACTGAAAGGTTGTTTTGAGATTAGGATCTCTTCTGGACATTTTCCTAATCAGCAAAGCTGCCTTTAATGTTTCTTAGGTATTTGTCCACCGAGTTTGGTTAATATCATTTATTTGTCAAATAAATATCTTCTCTAAAATGCTTTGAACTCCCTAGTGTTGTCCTTTCTTCCCTGGGTCCTCTGAACTGTTTTCCATTACTGCCACAGTACTGTTGCTTACCCTTAGATGTTTTTTAAAACCAAGAACAGCAACCATTCACCCTGTGTTACCTTGCTACTATTATGAAAACAGTCACTTCAGTGGCACTGAAAGGAAACTGTGGACAATAAATCTTCCCTTGAGATTTCCTCATGGGGACAGTGGTGTTGGTGAGTAAAAACTCATCATTCACAAGTTAATTGACAAAATAAAATTAAAATAAAAAAATGCTTAGAAAATATAAGAAATAATTATTTGATACAAAAGATAACTTAATTTTTCCCCTTCATTGCTTGATGGAAGTGTAGCAGAATAATATCAATTCACAGGGTAACAAAATGACAAATTAGTTAAATTATTCCAGAGTACAATACATAAATCATAAATTTAAGTTGCATTCTATTTATCTGTGTTTATGTGACAAGTCTTCATCTAGATAACATATAGGAAAATCACAAGCCCGTATGACTATTACTCATACAAATTCCCCATGTAAAATAACCATCCGGTGCTGAAATATTCCATGTTATTTTCAATCCCAAATTATGCAACAGGGAAAATAAAGATACCCAGGAAAAATGGAAAGTCATAAGCTGTAGTGATTTAAGCCCAGCTGTCAACTCAGCACCATGCAGCCGCTCTCTCACTCCCCCTCCCCAACTGCCCCACTCCCAGAGGGATGGGGAAGAGAATCGAAAGAATGTAACTCTCACGTGTTGAGATAAGAACAGTCCAGTAACTAAGGTATAACACAAACCACTGCTGCTACTACCAATAATAATAATGGCAAGGGAAGCAACAAGTGAAGAGAATACAACCACTCATCACCAGCCAACCGATACCCAGCCTAACCCAGCAGTGACCTAATCCTTCTGAGTAACTGCTCCAAGTTTATACAGTAGGCATGACGTGCTGTGGTATGGAGTATCTCTTTGGTTAGTTTGGGTCAGGTGTCCTGTCTCTGCTTCCTCCTGGCTTCCCCTCCTGCCTGGTAGAGCATGAGACTCAGAAAGTCCTTGGTCATTAATGAACAGCAACTAAAAACATCGGTGTTATCAGTGTTGTTCCCAGGCTAAAAGTCAAAACCACACCACTACACCAGCTACTAAGAAGGAGAAAAATGACTGCTACTGTTGAACCCAGGACACAGGTATCTAGCCATAGAGAAGAATAATACAGAAAAAAATCAGTTAATTTACCAAATATTCATGAAGTCTGGAAGTTTCATACTTACTGCTCTAACCCTGTGGTATTTTATTCCTTACTCTTCCCTTTTTCCAAACTCTCTATTAACACTCTCTACTCTTTTTATCTGGTCTTCTAAGAAAATGAGGTTTAGGATCCTCATCTGTCCACCTCTCAGCCCTCACTTTCAATCAAAACTAATGAGAAGAACTGAGACCTCAAAATCATTAGTTTCTGGAATTCACATGAAAAAGACATTTTAATAGAAGACATTAATGCTTTTGGAGGAGGGAAATGTTGCAGAATTTGCTCGGTTGTGATGTTTGGTACCAGAGAATCACACAAGGAGAGCTGTAAGAAATCAACTTTCATAAATTCTACTTTTCAGAGAGGTGTCTCTTTTACTTCCAAAATAAAAAAAAAAGTTCGTAGGTAAAAGAGTATGTTTTTTCTCCAGGCATTGAACAAATCGGAAGTAACTACAATCTATAGATATGATGACAGTAGTACGCAATTCTTGCAGACAGTTAATCAGAAATCTTTTTAATCAGTCTTGTGGGCTATTTCTCCCATATCAAAATCAATATAAAGCGTTAGAGACTCACAGTCTGCAATGATGTTACACTGGATTTTCAAAAACTCCCTTAAGTCCTTTAAAGAAGTTCTTAATTTCCCTTACTCTCAATAAGAGCTGAATGCCTAATTCTTTTACGTATTTTTGGAATTTTGTTAGAAAAATAATACAAACTGTACATATCTATTGTGCTTGTTTCAGTTCATCCCACATTCATAAGTGACATAAATTATAAATATGTTAAAAGCAGACCGGAACTTCTGACAGATTTCGGGAATTACAATATGGAGGGGAAAGCAAAGTACTTCACCCCCTTCAAAAACAGTGTGAAGCCCCCACTCTTCTGCAAGTACTATCGCACAGATGATGCACTAGTCGCTTGAAATTGCCAAATGAAATACTCTTTGAGTACATCTCTCCTCTCAAAGGATGTACTTCCTGGGTGTGGCATAAATGTGAAAAAATAAATTACATTTTTCAGTAGAATATAATTTGGCTGGTTTAGGGGATGTCTTTTCATTTTATGTAATTCCACACAGCCTTTAATGCACAGCTTCTCAGTAATAAAAAATATAAATATCTTCTATATAAAAAAAAAAATCTGAAATATCAAAGTAACCCAAATGATCACAGTAATATAGAAAATTTTTTTTTTCGTTCCTAAGTTATATAAGAGAAACTGTACAGAGAAGAGGCGAGGCTCAGCAGAGGGCCCACATTGCAGATTTATGCTTTGATGAACGAACTAGGCAGAGGCTGTATGAGAAAGAATTTACGTAAATTTCCTGCACATCAGTGGTATGACTCAAGTGACTGGCAAAGCCAAATTCTGACTTGGATGATGCTGCTGTACACAGCAGTCACCTGAGTAATTCAGCAGCTGCTTAGTAGCATGTGCCAGCCGGCATCCAGCGTGCTGAAAGCAGCAGTGAAGGAAGTTTTTGTCAGTGCAGAAAAATGGTATTTACTTTAGAGACAAAAAAAAAATATTTTCTATTCCTAGACACCCAATTATGTTATTTTTGTATTAACTAACCATGTATAAATAGGTGCATATACAGATGCAAATGAATCTTTGTAAACAAAAACATTAGAAACTAGTGAAGCTTCCATCCAGAACTATAAAGTCTACTATCATGAAACAACAAAAGGTAAAAAAAAAGGCATAGTTTGCTCTTTCTAGTTGTTGCTTATTTTGTCAGGATCACTATGAATATGCATTAAATCTGAAACACTGAAACTGGCTCTGAACTGCAGTGGTTAGGTCTAAAGTTGGGAAGACTTCACTCAAAATTCACTCTTCCTAATACAGCGCATTGCCACCCTGTTTATGAATCTGACTCTCAACTTTCATTGTAATTGCTAAGAAAAAAAAAAAAAAAAAGATTTTTAAAAGCACTTTCTTATTCTTTCCTTCTGGTAGGAAAAAAACTTTTCTGTGAGCAACAGAAGCAAACAAGCACATTTCTTAGTTGTCTTCCCAGTGTGGATTTTCTGACATATAATAAAGACCACATCTTTCTGCACAGTGGGAAAATTAGTTTGCTTGGGCATCTACTGTAATGACATTAATAGGAATAAATGATTTCGGCAATTTACACTCCAGGTCAATTTGGTGATTGTGTTCTATAAGCATTAGACGGGAGAGAAATGTTGAAGTCAGCTGTAGACACAGAGCACAGACTGAGTAGCAAGGGGGATGGAATGGGACACCAAAACCTCTCACATTAAGCTCATCAATGCTAGCTGTTTTTTTTTTTTTTTTTAAACAAAATCCCTTTGAAGATTTTTTTATTTGATCATAATTCATGTGTGTCTCTTAATAGTTTCATGACTATTTAACAAACCCAAACTGGCCGAGCAAAAAAAAAAAAAGACCAAAAAATATTCTGTCACTGAAATTCCAGAGGTTAAAAATGACAGACCCTTCCACTTTCAAGAGGAATCTTCTGGTATGGAGAGGAAGTGCACAAGGTAACAGAGACTCTGAAAAGGCAAAATCATTATAAATTCCCCAAATGTGGAGAAAATATTAAATGACATTTAGATTTTCTTAGGGACCAGTGCTGGTCAACCAAAAGTTAGACTGCAGAAGGCAACTCTTCTTCAGTGCTTAAAGAATTGACTGTCACAATACTAAAACACAGTTCAAGAAAGCAACAATACTGAAAATTCCAGTATCCCCAACCAATGCAGTGCAGAAGTTTGCAGGCTTCTGCAGTAGCTTTGGAAATTATCATGAAAGATATTAAATTTGAAAGCAGTTAACTTTGAGACACTCAGCTAAACCAAAAGGAAACCTTTACTAACCACAAGAAAAAGAGATTGAGCGACCCAAAGTTAGAAATTAAACAAGTCCTTTTATTCTGGCAATCATAACTGGAATATAGTATGTATCTGATTAATGTCTAGATAGAATATAACCTGCTGGCATTTTGCAAGATTTATAAAGATATACATATTCCCTCCTTTGCAAAACAGAGCACTTAAAACCTAGGCATGTTTCAGGGCCTTTTGAGTTTTATTTTTTTTAATCTCCTGTGCCTGCCTTTGAGATGGTCAAAAGATCCACAGATTCCCAGCTGGCCAGTTAACTTTCTCAGACTCTCACTAAGATTTTCCTTAATTCAGTAACAACAGAGAAGACTCTTAGGGATACATATAGTATCATATATCACACATTATTTTTTTTCTAATTTCAGCAGCTCTTCCAGACTCTCAAGGAAAATGAACTGACATTTTTCCTGTAGCACTGGTGGAGTGACTGACATCACATCCATTATCAGGCCCATTTCAACTTGATCTAGTTTTGTAATAAGTTTACAGCTGATACACTGAGTATTAAAGTGAACCTATGTTATTCAGAAGTATTTGGTAAATTTCAAATAAAGCAATGCTGGAAAGGCTAGTCCAGTACAGCTATTAATTTTTAATTGTGTTATTATTATTGCATGCACTCTTAAGGCGCTCTCTACAATCAATCTGGTGTATCTTTTGCATAATTTAAAATTACAAGTGAGACTTTCTCCCCCTTTCGTTTGACTAGAATTGCTTCCTTTGCAAAAATGACAAATACAAGTGACAAATGCAAGTAATGTCCAAGATTGGACATTATGTCAAGAGTGCTCTAGCATCTGATGACAAGAAGATAATCAAAAAGGGGTGGGTTTGGCAAAGTGCCACAAGGAATAACTCTAACCTTAGTTCTGTGTTTTTCCCAGTAGGAGCAAATTCTTACAGAAGCAGATATGCAAAAAATAATATTAAATATTTTTTCATGTCCTAAAAGGTCAAGGCACCCTTGTTCATCATAGATCCTAATCTATATCTGGAAAAAGAAGCAAGCTGCAATAGGATCCCAAGCTACTAAGAGTTTGAAGAGAAGGCCTCATGACTAATTTGAAAGCCACAGAATAAAGTAAAAGCTTAGAAAAATATAAATAATCTTTGTGCTACAGGGCAGAATTTTGACTTTTCTTCAGAAATAAGGCAGTTACAAACAGCAAAAACCGTATATTATTTTCCAAAAAATAAATGGTGTATTTTTAAAAACAAAAAAAAAAAACAAAAAAAAACAAACAAACAAAAAAAAAACCCAAAATAACAAACTAAACCAACCAAACAAACAAACACAAAACAATCAAAAAATTTATGGAGATTTTTTTTTTATAAAACTGAAAAAAATCCCAAACCAGATTCTTTGCCAAGTTATCATTAATGAAACTTTATATTCGTTACTTCTTTAGTGTCTACCCCTGTCCTGGGTTCAGTAGTAGCAGTCATTTTTCTCCTTAGTAACTGGTGTAGTTCTGTGGTTTTGACTTTCAGCCTGGGAACAGTGCTGATAACCCGATGTTTTTGGTGGCTGCTCAGTAGTGTTTACTCTGACCATGGACTTTCTGAGTTGCTCTGCCAGGCAGGAGGGGAAGCCAGGAGGAAGCAGAGACAGGACACCCGACCCAAACTAGCCAAAGAAGTATTCCATACCACAGCACATCATGCCCACTATATTAACTGAGGGCAGTTACCTGGAAGGGCTAGATTGCTTCTCAGATCGGGCTGGGTATTGGTCAGCAGGTTGTGAGCTGCTGTATTCTCTTCTCTTCTTATTTCCCTTATTAGTATTACTATTGGTGGTAGCAGCAGTGATTTGTGTTATACCTTAGTTACTGGACTGTTCATATTTCAACCTGTGGGAATTACATTCTTTTGATTCTCTTCCCCATCCCTCTGGGAGTGGGGGGAAGAAGTGGGGGGAGTGAGCGACCAGCTGCATGGCTGAGTTGCTGACTGCGCTTAAACCATGGCAACCCCTTATGAGAACTTATCAGAGTTTTAGGCAAAGAGAAGCTAAAGAACCTGACTGGTGGAAGAAGCAGCAGAGAAAGAACCAATGGATTACAGGGGGCAAAAAGATAGATAGGTCTTCAAGAAACAGCAGGAACTGGAATAAGTAATCACACACAGGGAAACTTTGTCTTGCACATTTGCTGGCACTTGGGCTATTGTAGCACAATACTTCTTTCTTGAAATGAAGAATTCTTTATGTACAGTGGTTTCTGACTCTTGCCTGCTCTCCACAATTCCAGTTAATATGCAGATTTTCTACCTAATAGTATATCTACACAGGAATATGCAAGCAATATAGTACATATAGTAACTAACACAGGAAAGAAACTGACAAGGTTCTATTCTTAACCTAGGAGACAAAGTCCAATCAAATATATATATATTTAATATATGCACAATGCTCTTCCGTTGTTACTCACTAGCAGTCATTAATATTTGCTTCGGAGTTAAGTGAAATGCAGCTTCTACACTGGCACAGCATGATTTTCTATGTCATGAAATGTCTTAATCTCTGATCAATAGATTACTCTTGCTGAATGACCCTGGTCCACTGAGAAATTACTTGCAAAATTCCTTAGTCAGCTTAAAAAATTTAATTAATTATTTTGCCCCAAATGTTAGCATTTACAAATTGTACACTCTGACAATATGTATATGGAAGTTATCATCAACACAGAGGGAGGTAGAGTTATAATTTAGAAAATAATGAAAGGCCCTGATAATTGCAATACCAAAAATGATATGAAATTAAAAGATGGAGTAAAAAGGTAGATTTTTTACAAGAATTTCTTTTACCACTATACTGCCCAAGAAGAGGAATAAGGCATATTAGAAGAAGGACTTGGATGAATTAATCAGGTGTGTGTGGTAAGGCACTAGGGTGATACAACCTTAAAAAATGATGTACACAATTAAGACATGAAGATAGATGAGAAGCTAATAATATTAGTGAATAAAACATTTGTCATAAGTAACCTAAAATATTAGCAGCAAGCCAAGTCTCACATATTTAATATTAATTCAAACTGAACTAAGAGGAGGAAAAGAAGAGTTAATTAAGGAAGGTGGCAGAGAGGAACAGATTCTTAGAACCTGGTTGAGATATTTGAGCCTGAAAAGAACATTTAGAGATTATATGGTTGCTGACTAGAGATGCATCAAGTAGATAAGTATGAGAAAATGGAGAAAGCAGAGTTACTTGTATAGAGAGACAACATCGCTAGATGAAAAAAAAATTATATACCCTGACTAAAAATCAATTTAACCCAGCAGTTAGGAAAAAGTACCTAACCACCAGGAAATGGATTTTCTCAGAATATAACAGGAAAAATAGAGACAAAAATGGATCCTGATAATTGATTGAAAGTGTTAAATAATTTTAGTAGTTCAGAATTCAGTAGGTTTTATTGGCTTAGCATTAGACTTGTTTTTTTCATGGTCCTTTCCAGTTTGATAGCCTGATTTTCTGGGAAACTTCTCTTTGATGAGTGATCTCTCCTAGCAAAAATACATCTATGCCTATTTCAGTGAAAGAACACTTAAATCAACAACCTTTATTCTTAGCTCTGTGTTCTCTTTTGGGAGCAAAGTTATTGGACACAAGAAGAAAACAAACCAAGAGCTACTAACAGGACCTTCATATGAATTGAACATAGATTTCCCATTTTCAATCTGTCTTAAGCAAGGTACAGTAGTTGATGTATGATTAATCACAATGATATCTATATTCAAAAGTAAAAATTCAAGAAGTTTAATGTTGGTCATATTAGACAATTCTGAGTGCATAACAATATCCAAAGCTCCTAGATCTGTAACAAAGTCTTCCTGTTTTAAGCCTGCATCGCTGAGACATCACACATATGGTCATTTAACATCCATGGAATTGAATAAAGCAAGTATGTCAGGACACATGAAAGAGGATCTATGATATTTCAGACTTAGAGAAAGTTTGTGCAGCTAAAACTAGCTAATATGCCACTTACAAACACCCTATCAAATTCAGATGGTAGATGTGACTGATGGTTCATTTCATGAATAAAATCTTGAGGCTATTTAAATATAACTTTTCAGGATGCTCATATTCATACCTACTTGCACCTTCAATGTCCCATCTGTTATTAGCTCTGTAGAAAGAGATTTATTGTCCTAGTAACTCTGATTAAAAAGTCCAGTGCCATTCGCAGATCCAAGTTCTAAGTTCAGAATTCTCTTTCCATGATCTGACAAGTTTGGGTTTGACTGCTCAGATTTACTGTGAGTTGCTGTAATTATATATTTCATTGTCTTCTGGTAAATTAATCTCTCCCTGATTTTCTTCATCAGTTCTGCCAAGTTCTTTAAAAATCTGTTCTGATATGGTAATGCTATTAAATCAAAAGACTAGCTGGCAGGTTGTTTGAGGCTTGGCTAAAATTAGCACTAGTGAAAACTATGTATCATAGATATGTACCAGAGGAACAGTAATGTCCACCACTAATGCTGTTGTGAAGTGACAGTATTCTGCAACATTACTGTTGAGTGCTGTAGCTTCTTTTTCCATCAATTGGCCTTAATAAGAGTAGCTATATGCTCTTCTGTGTTTGTGCTGAGTGAAAAATAAGATGCTATTTGAAGCTCACTTTCCTTTCCTTGTGGACCTTTGCTAGACTATACTAGGGGCAGCAATGGGGCAACACGAGGAACATGAGAGAAAGAAATTAGTAAAGAAGGACAACTGCATGGAAGACAGTAGCTGAAAGAATGCATAAGGGATGAACAAGGTGGATCAGGAGTATCTGTCATGAGTTTAGCAGTAGCAGTCATTTTTCTCCTTCTTTGTAGCTGGTGCAGTGGTGTGGTTTGGACTTTCAGCCTGGGAACAACACTGATAACACCTGTATTTTTAGTTGCTGCTCAGTAATGTTTACTCTGACCAAGGACTTTATGAATCTCATGTTCTACCAGGCAGGAGGGGAAGCCAGGAGGAAGCAGAGACAGGACACCTGACTCAAACTAGCCAAAGAGGTATTCCATACCACAGCACATCGTGCCCACTATATTAACTGGGGACAGTTACCTTGTTATTTCCCTTATTATTATTATTATTATTAGTGGTAGCAGTAGTGGTTTTGTGTTATACCTTAGTTACTGGTCTGATCTTTCAGTTCTCCTCCCCATCCCTCAAGGAGCTAGAGGGGGAAAAGGTGGAGTTAGCTAGTGGCTGTGTGGTTCTAGGTTGCTGGCTGTGCTTATACCACCACAGTATCTTAGATAGAAGGAATACATAGAAAAGAAAGGGTCTTCAGAAAGAAAAGGGAAAATGAAGGCATTTCTATGTTTATCTGTGTGTTAGCTAGTCTTCTACATGCTATGAATTGTTTTTTGTGTTCCACTTATCTGGTAGAAGTATGGATACAGAAGTAAATACTTAATTTACTCACTGAAAGGGAACAACAATTGCATTCAACTCTGAATGAAGTAGAAATAGTAGGAATAGATTAAAAAGAAAAAGCTAAGAAAGAAGTACCACATAATCCATAAAAGAAAGTGGAATCTATTTACATCAAAGAAACTGAAATATGAAAATACTTCAAATAAATTAAAGCAAAGTATTACTAAATCCAAACATGCAGCTAACTCTAAGCTTTCAGATACATGGAATGCTAACAGTGGATTTTCACAAATGCAGTACAATGAAGTATTGATTTTCACAAATTCAGTACAATGAATTGAACTTGAATGCATTTAACCATCTCTTAGGAACAAACTATTCAAAACCTTGGGCTTATACCTCTTTGACTTCTTTACTTTTGATGTACAGCCAAGTATTCTACTTAACATTCAGCCCAACAGAACAAATAGGAGACTATGTTGGTAAATTAACCAAAACCACAGAAAATAAATAATACCCGCCTGTAAATAATGTAACCCTCAGAGGCGCAAATCTCTATTTACAGTGAGTGGATTCATGTACTCAAAACATAGTTTAAAGACATATCATCAGTTATAACTGAAAGTAGCCCAAGAATACATTTTGGTGGGTCTTTAACTGCCGGAAGTACTGACGCATCATGAACTCATCAAATGTGTGAATAAAAGTGAATTAACAAAAGTGCGTATAAATCATAAGATAACTGCTCACACTACCCAGAGGCAGAAATACCACCTGGAACAAAAAAAATAATTAGCAAGCTACAGTTTTGCTTCTGTTTGAGTGTTTGCTTAGACAGGGCAAAGTGGATGGATGCCCTTTGAAAAAAACAAAAGGTGGTAATTAGATGCAGGATCAAAATACTTTTTTTATAATTTTGATTTATGAAATCAAGCAAGTTGCCTTCAGAAAAGGAGACATTTAAGGGCAGAAGAAAATGTGTGCAAACTAGTGAATGTTGAGCATAGTTATGTAAGAACACTCATACAGGAATGCTGAAATGAAAAGATGATATTAAAATCTAATAAGAGACCTTTCTCAGAATTCAGGGTTGTGGCTTGTGAAGATTATCTCCCTTCTTAAGTTTGTGTAATCTGGTATGAGTAATGGCAAAATATCCACTGCATTTTATGGGATCTAGTAGTTGCTTACAAAGGGGAGCAGCAGCATCAAGTTTTATTTTAGCTATTTTTCATTACAGCATAATTTTTGAAGATACATGCAGCTTCCATTCACCAGCAAGATCTTTATGAAGGAGCCTCTTATTCAAGATACCAATTACTAATTGGGATAAGCAGCTAGATAGAACAAGGTAACACTTGTCAAATGATTTCTCAGGGACCTGTTTTCCCAGATGCTTGTGATCAAATTCCACATATATCTTCAGCATATTATTGCCATCATACTTCTTTCCACTAATAATCCTGATACTTTTCCAGAAAACATACACACAGGAATTTCTTCTAGATGTTTGTTCAAACATATGCTACACTATAACAGTTAGAGTTCATTTATTCCTGATGTTTATTATATGTAGCTTCATTCCAGCTATGCATATAAACATCTTGTATTCTATATTACCCTGTTAATTCCCTAGTCTATGATTCTCTACTCTGATCAATTGAGTCTGCAGTTAATGTAGGCCACGTTGAAATTAAATAATTCTCACTTTGGAAAAATTAATTGAAGAGGGGGAATGACAAAAAATATTGATACAAAATATTGCCCGGACCTTAAGGAAGCCATTCAGTCTTGAATTTTGGTGAGATTTTCTTCCTTAAAGAGATTAGAAAGAGGGCAATGATGACTATGATCAGAACAAAAGGAATTTTAAAATCCTAAAGGAGCTGAGAATTTCTATTATCTTACAAGGCCTTACACAGCCAGTAGATGACTGCTTTGTTGAATACGAAACACCTTACTTATTGAGTACTAAGCAGTCAAAAATTGGTAAGAATGTGCTACTATGTCTTGCATGCAAAACTATAAAAATCAGTTTATTTGATTGAACCCATGACACTAATTCACTCAGAGAAGTATAATTCAGGAAACACACAGAAAACTGCACTCTTCTGACTTTAAGGTGACCCAAAGTATTTTTTTGCTATGATATCTAATGAGTTGAACATCTCTTGGAACAAGCCATCAGCGTCTTCCCTCAGGAATAAAAGTGCAACACAGGTGAAAACCACAGAACCCAGGTGTATGCAAAATACAACAAATGTAAGCAAAGAACTACAGAAAATGCACATTTGAGGGAGATGAAATCTGAGCTGCTGCTGGAAAAGCTAAAATGGCATAAGATATTTAGTTTAGGAATTCAGATAATCCCTTCAGAATCTGAGATCTTCAAAACTTGAGCAAAATAAATCAAATAATAGCTGCCTTTAAAAATATCTTCTTCCCCAACTGGGATCGAACATGACACCAATATTCCACTAAAAAATTTATTCAATGATCAATACATACAGGCAAAGATTGTTTGGAGAAGCTATCCTACATAAGTGGTATATATTTTACACAGACTTTTTTGCTAGTAAGTTTCCCTACATCCCTTAGCAGATAGGCAGATATTATGAACTGTAGACACAAAGAACTCACTAACTAATCCTTAAACTAATCTTTCAATTTTTCTTCTAACTGAAGATAGGAAACAAGAAGACCTTGAACACACTGCTAAACAAGTCCAGTTCATGTAGACTTCAGTGCTAGATAACTCAGTACATGACCCAGTTTTAACCTTCATAACGCCTCTGCTACAAATTCAGATATATTCAAATTATTTGACTGAATGGTAAGGATCTTGTCAATAGTACAGAAATCAAAGATTAAGTTGGCAGTGTTAAACCTGAAATAGTACATTCAGATCACCACTAAGGTCCCTATAAGCAGGTGGATAGAACTACAATACTTGTTTCTCATTTTTTATTATTCCCTTGACTCAAAATAAGTTACCTACTTTCCTTTCCTTTTGAGGACTGAACGTTAATAATCTCTGACTCTTAATGGATTTTGACTTTTTTTGATGGTGTTTTTCAAGATGCTTAAGTGCCGCAGGGAGCCACAAAAAACACTTCATATTTCTGAAAAATGCTTCAAGAATCACTTAAGAGTTCACAAAAATTAGCAGAAGTGTGAGTTTAATTCAATCAGAAGAAGTGGGCTCCTAAATTAAGTGTGAGATTCAATTTCTCCTCCTTCTCTTCAACTCTAAAATTAATGGGACACTCTTCCTGTACGTCAACAGGTTTGAAGTAATTGCCTGGAATGGAAATCTAGGGAGGGACTAACAAACATGACATTGGTCATTCTGAATTACACTGTCTGCCATGGAGAAGTCATTCTCCAAAACAAGTTTCAGGGAAGATTTGACCACCTTATTTTCTGACAGACACTATTCTACCAAAAAAAAAATACAGTTTCACCTCAGAGGAAAATAAGCTTTTAGATTACATTTTCAGTGGAAAGGTGACAATACTTTGTCTCAAGCATTACAGAATATTTCATTTTAATATTAGAATACTCCTAGTAGTTTTATCAAATTAGTTCTATTATCTTTATATGAAGATTTTGAATTTAATGTTGCAAACACAATATAATTAACAATAACGTGTTATTTTTCTTTAACCTCAATAAAATGCACTACTGTATAATTTTGGTAACTTTGTAATTTAATTTCACAGTAAGATGTGGTTCAAATTTTTAATTCTTCATGTATCTGCTGAAAAGCGGTGGCTGCGCACAATAATATGAACTGATTTATATCACCTACACTAAAATCCTATTTCCCTGATACACAATTTGGAACCTCAATAACAAGATATTTTTCCTCTCATTTACCCACTGTGAAGAAGCACAAGCCAAAACTTCACTCTTTATTTGTTCCTTCACATAAAATGTATTTTTGCTTGTTTTTAATGATCACTAATTAGATACATTCATTTCCCACCTGACACACAAACCTTATTCTTATTGCTTTTTTTTTTCTCAAAGTTCTGAAAATTAAAATATCAACTCTGTATAAAAGCAGAATTGCAACATGGGCTAGCATGTATGAAATTGCTAAATTGAATTCCTTACAAAGACTGGCAATATGGCAGACTTCTGTAGCAGGTTCCATAGCCATTCTTATAACTTACAATAATCGAATAAATTATACTGAAACAGTGGTACATTTGGCTCCAAGGAGAAACAGATAAAACTTTTTAAGCAGCATCAAGTTAATAAAAAAGTTCAGCTTCAGGATGACTGAGCCTATTTGTGAATCCAGGTTTAAAATACAGAAACTAAGGTTTTGAAGGGGCAGAAACATTGCATTCTGACACCTGAGAAAAATAAAATATATGTTATTATTAATTTGTTTCAAACAACACTACAGAACAAAAGGGGTTTTTTTTTGAAGTGCTGATTTTAAGAGGAGCCAAGTTTCCCCAAATATTATTTAAAATAGCAAAAGTTCTTTATTTGACTTCATTGGAGGGAAAACCATTCACCATACAACCCCAATTTTAAATAATTCCCTTAAGGATTCTATTGAGCCTAAAATGTCTCTGACTACCAAAAGATATCTGAGTACCAAACTGAAAAAAATGCATTACTCACCGTACTCTTTGGCTTTTGTGAGCTATTTTATATTAGGTGGCCAGATTGGCACTGTTCCACAATTAAACCAGAAAACAAACAAAACCTCCCTCAACTGAAGGGAAGATATCATACAGAAGATAAAAAATTTAATCATTAATAAAAGAAAATCTGGACCACAAATGAAACTGGATAATAAAACTAAATTTCAGAGATAATTAGGTAAGGGATTTTTACCACTTTTTATCTTCTTTTATCTTCTCATATCTCTCTGTAAAGTATGCCAGTTTACAAAGTGATGAAAAGCATACCTGGTAATGGAAATAGAAGCCTAGTATATTCCATTTTCAAACTCTTCCGAGATGAGCTGTTTTCTCTAAATCCCAGTTACAACATGCATTAACTGACTTTTACCAAATATTGCTTATTTTACACTGAATTTCCAGTTTTCATCTTTAGAGTCCATAACTTTTAAAGCCACTATGTAATGTGCATTCAATGTGATGTTCGTACATGGAAGAGGCCAGAGATCTCCAAACAGCTGGTGAAAGATCCATATATCAGCTTACAGCTGTCATTCTGAGGGAGTAGGGAAGTGCTTTTGACATACTTCCCACTGGCAGCATTTTAAAATAAATTTCTACTGTTCAAAGCAGCTTCATGTAGAAAAATCTCAATCTGGTCATGGGAACTGGCCAGCTGCATAGGATGCGAGTATTTTGTGCCTCTTTGGACTTTAAAATCCTAGTGTTGTCCTCTGTAGTGCACACACTATCAGCTGTTGGGGTACATAGCTGGTCATATGGTATTCAAAACAACTTATAAAAACGAAACATTTCTTTCAAAGATTTAGCTTCAAATTCACTTAGCTGATGAATAAAGCTGCTAAGCCACTGTCCATCATATTGGAAAAATCTTGGCAGTCTAGTGAAGATCCCAACAACTGGAAAAAGGGAAATATAACCTGCATTTTCAAGAAGAGGAAAATGGATGACCCAGGGAACTATAGACCTGTCAGTCTCACCTCTGTGCCGGGCAAAGTCTTGGAGCAGATATTCCTGGAAGGAATGCTAAGGCACATGAAAAGTAACAAGGTGATTGGTGACAGCCAGCTTGGCTTCATTAAGGGGAAATCATGCCTGATCAATTTGGTGGCCTTCTATGACAAGGCTATTGAACTGATGGACAGCAGTAGAGTAGTTGATGTCATCTCCCTGAACTTGTGCAAAATAACACTGTCCCATATGACATCCTTGTCTCTAAATTGGAGAAAAAAAAATTTGATAGGTGGACCTCTCAGTGAATAAAGGACAGGCTGGATTGCCAAACGCAAAGAGTGGTGCTCAATATCTCAATGTCCAGCTGGAAATCAGTAATAAATAGCGTCCTTCAGGGATCGGTGATGGCACTGGTCTTGTTCAACATCTTTGCCAGTGACATGGACAGTGGGATTTATTGTGCCCTTAGCAAATAAGCCGATGACACCAAGCTGTGTGGTTGGGTTGATATGTTGGAGGGAAGGAATGCCATCCAGAGGGACCTTGACACGCTTGCAAGGTGGGCTGATGCCATCCTGATGAAGTTTAACCATGAAAAGTGCAAGGTCTTACAGCTGGGTGGGAGCAATGCCAGGCACAGCTCCAGGTTGGGCAGAGATTAGATTCAAAGTAGCCCTGAGGAGAAGGACTTGGGGGTGTTGGTTGGTGAGAAAATGAACATGAGCCGGCAGTGTGCACTTGCAGCCCAGAAAGCCAACCATATTCTGGGTTGCATCAAAAGGAGCATGACCAGCAGATCAAGGGAGGTGATCCTGCCCCTCTACTCTGCTCTTGTGAGACCTTACTTTGTTTACTTCCATTAATGAGATTGCATATATCATTATGTAATAGGAAAGGGAGCAGCAGTTATATGTTCTTTGACACAAAGACAATAAAGCCAGATGTCAAAAGGAGTGAGCTACAGGAGAACATGAAATAAGATGACAAAATGTATCTGCTGTCTTTCACAGAAAGAGGTGATGAAATTAACTAAGCATAATGAGCTGAAAGGGTAGGAAGCCAAAATTTAAGACTTGTAGCAGAGGTAATAGAAGTCTGAAGATTTCTCTGGAAATGAGATAATTAACCTTAAGGCCATTCATTGTGCCATGAGGTCTTTTTAAATTGTAAGTAACCTGTTCTTGTGTCTTTGCAGACACTGATATTGTTCCCACATACTTAGAAACTAAGACAGTACTTGTCAGGAGATGCTGCATAGATATTCAATATATCAAACCATTTGTTAAAAGAACCCTTAAATCTTCATCAGCAGCAACAGTAAATGGAAGGCAATTCCTTAACCCATCCCTGAATGAAACTGGCTGTCTTTTCATGATCTTTGCTACAGAGTTAATGTTTGATGGAGCTATGAGAAGGAAAAGGCAGGAAACGGGTGAAAAAATAAAGTCACATGAATGAATGTCCTGGACACAGCAGCAGCACTCATTTTTCTCCTTCTTAGTAATTGATGCAGTGCTGTGGTTTTGTCTTTCAGCCTGGGAACAGTGCTGATAACATTGAAGTTTTCAGTTGCTGCTCAGTAATGTTTACTCTGACCAAGGACTTTCTGAGTCTCATGTTCTGCCAGGGAGGTGGTGAAGCCAGAAGGAAGCAGAGACAGGACACCTGACCCAAACTAATCAAAGAAGTATTCCATACCACAGCATGTCATGAAGATGATATAAACTTGGGGCAGTTACCTGGAAGGGCTAGATCACAGCTAGGGTCAGGGTGGGTATCGGTCAACGGGTGGTGAGTGGTTGTATTCTTTTCCCTTGTTACTTCCCTTGTTATTATCATTATTATCATTATTGGTGGTAGTAGTAGTGGTTTGTGTTATACCTCAGTTACTGGCCTGTTCTTATCTCAACCTGTGGGAGTTACATTCTTTTGATTCTCTTCCTTATCCCTCCAGGAGGGTTGGGGAAGAAAGGGGAGAGTGAGTGAGCAGTTGTGTGGTTCTCTGAGTTACAATATGGATTAAACCACAACGGTTCCTTTTGCTGCCCAATTAAAAGCAAGGGGCTTCCTCCAAAGTCAACTCACCATGGACTGAGAATGGAGGAACTCATCTCCGATAATATGGCAATACAAACGTCTAGGATGGGTAATATTTTTGTTGGTAAATATGATTACTAATATATTTCATCAACTATGTCTGCTTGTAGAGAAATATTGTAGCAATTCTACATATGAAGTGCTAGTGAGGTACAGTACTGCTCAGCAGCATTTTTGGTCTCAGCAGACAGAGATCATCTTTTATTTGTCAATAAAACTGCAAATTAGTTTTTCCTTTTTCTTGCTTTTTTGTGTCCTTCATCAACTGCTGTTGGCTGTTCTTTAATTTATTGTAGAAAGGGGAAGGACCACTAATGTCACTTAACATTGTCCATGCTGTAGTTTGGATATGTTTTCCAACCTACTTAGAGTTTTAAAAGCTAACAGCCTGATGTTTACAGTAATGCATCAGCAAAATCAGAAGGATGTGTATTATGCATCAGAATGCATCTAAATCAACAAACACATTCTGGTTTCATTTTATATATTTTTTTTAAATTGACCTAGAGATTTACTATTTATTTTTAGGCGTAAAAAGAGTATATTTCAATGTTTGAAAAATAAACCACTGTCAGATGTCAGAAAATAACGCTGCTAGTTAGGAATGTTTCTATAGCAATGTTCGAAGTAATAATCTTTGCAGTCTAAGGAGAAATTGCACTGACTATATTACACAAACTTAACCTAAGTAAATCAGAGCCTATTTGGTCATACTATGATTTTACATTTAAATGTCTTCAGCTTACATGATGCACAAAAAAGACTGACTTCCAAAGAATGCAAAAGATATGGTGTTAATAGCTGTCTTCCTTCTCTGAAAAATGGTGGGAGTGCCAATCTCATTTAAGCAACATGAATGATACAGGTTTCTGCAATTTAAAAGCTGAATTTTAATCGAGATTTATACAGATTTCCAGGACAGAGAAATATATAAAGAATATTTGCTGTTTAGAATGAATTCACTTAACAAATATCTATTGATCCATTATAGATTTTTGATTGAAGAGAAGACAGTTACTCAAAGTCCTTCCTGAAGGATTCCTAGGATTTTGTGCCATAAAAATAACAAGTTGACATAAGGAAAAAATTATTGCTCAAGTCTCCTCCAAAGAATAAAATACAGGCTCTTTGTAAACAGCTTTGTGAGGGAATGAAGGCCCTTCTTCTTCATGATACAAGAGGAGGTCATTTCCAAGTCTATCCATTCAGTCCCTGGAAAAGATCTTCTGAGATGCTTGCCTTCTGGCATCTCTGTGTGTTGCACAACAGTCAGGAAGCCTTTTCTGATAAAAAGGCTTGGTTCTTGTGCTCTTTCTGCTAAAAGGGTACTGCTGAGTCAGAGATGAGAATTGGAGGATCTCATATCCTCTGCCTCTGCATCTAATTAGATGCTGAAATTTTTTCTGCTTGAAATTGGTTCAAGCATGCCAACAGCCAAATTAATTCTTTCATGCTTTATAGGAAACCTCTCATCTCATTTGTACTACTATATGCACAGAGTAACTCCACTGGAAATGGTGTCTCAAAGGTTAAAATGGTTTTAATTAATCTGATCACCATTGCTGCCTATAACATATAAATTGCCAAATATCAGCTTGCATGACTTCTGTGAGACTGTATCTCAGCAAAGTAATGAAGTGAGAATAATTTAATAATGGATTGCACAGGATATGATAGACAGTGAACTCAAGTACATAGGCTATTACTTTGATGATGCACTTTGGGTTTACATGCAAGCAGTCTTCAGTAACACCAAAACATCACACAGGATTTAAATTTCCTAAACCATTGAAAATGGGGGATGTTTTCCTTAAACATTGTTTTTGTTCACATGTTCCTATACTGGCATCAAAACCAATGCAAGCACTCATTTCTCCAATTTGTGTGACTACTGAACTGTTAAACCAGTGACAAAGTGTAGCTAGGAAACCCCAAAGTGAGAAATTTAATGCCCCTTGGTTCCCTTTCTGTAGCAACAGAACTGACCTGAAATTCTCCGAAATGTGCTTGGAACGGTTACCTTCATATTATAGGGATTTAGAATGCAAAAAGCTAATCTGCCTGGTTTAATAATTTATATAATTTTTAACCACCTGTCATGCTTGAAACAATGAGTACTTTTCTTTGGAAAAACATAAATCAGAGTGAAGTCATTTGACTATACAAGTATGTAACAATGTCAGTGTATGCTGAACAAGATGCATGACTTTTGTATTACAAGTATAAACATAGAAATGTTTAAATGCATGCATTTCAGGTGCCTGTATTCCTGAAGAAGACTAATCAGCTTGGGGATCAGCTCTGAATGAGGATCAAGGGGCTCATGCTAGGTTTCTCAGAGGTTTGAAGTAAGGGTATGATGCGCTGGCATACTAAGAAAGTCTGTGAAGCTAGGATGGGGTACTTAACAGTGCCATGTGCTTATGAAAATGTCAAGGTTGCCACACATGACTATTGTTGTAGAGAGGAGGGGTTGGTCTTTCTGCTTGACAGCAGCTTTCCCCTTGCATGTTCCAGGTAAGCCACTGAATTTGCCCATAGAAAGGAAGAGAGACTAAGACTTCACAAAGACTGATAAACTGGAGACTGCTCCATATTCTGTTATTATTAACACTGTAAAGTGTTTGGTTAGTTTCTATATCATAATATTATTATTCTAATATATAATAATTTCCAAATTAATTATTATTTTTGTATTCTATGATATTATTTCAGCTTAAATACAAGTGCAAAATAAGTTTTTTTACTAAGTCCTTTTGCCTCTCAGATATTTTTCCAGTCACAAAGATAAACATCATTGAGCAAACACAGTTAAACTGTAATTTGTAGAGGTGGATCGTTTCCAAAAAGTAAAGGCATTAGCAGAAAGCCTAACAGATTTGTAGCTACATCCTAAGAAAAGGCAAAACTTCTGTAAAATTGTTTTTTAAGTCACCTTCTATAGCCTTGCTTCATATTACCTGGAACCATAAAAAATGATGAGCACTTGTCAAGGGAGGCAGTCAATGAGCCAGAATCACTATACCTTCAGTAGTATCACTGTCATGATGTACTTGTCTTGGGTGCTAGACAGGAACAGTAACAGAACATCAAGTGCATCCCCTTTCTAATGCAAAAAAGAATGTTTTCTTGGTGTGAAGCCATGCTATACTTCAACAGGATAACATTTAATTCCATAACTACAGAAGTTTTCAACAGATTACTTTGGTTAAAGTATGTGTGATTATTAATTTTTTGTAATTAGAAAGGGAATTTATAGTTCTGCCCAACAATATTTAGACCAGCACAGGAGTGGCATTTTTGGACATACCTCAAGATCCTTGTCAGCTTTAATTCAGATCTAGTATCACATGAGAGCCTAGCACAGCTCCCTTCTGTATCCAGGCCTCCTTCCTACAGATACCAGGGTACAGAGGAGATGAGCTAGTATATGCCTTACTCTACCTCCAGCATGGAGTCAATCGGAGCATCTGAACTTTGCTATTCAAAAGAGTTTCCAGGCCCCATCTTTTGTATGTAACTTTAATATTTTGCAGTCAAGCCCAGATTTTTGCACTTGAACCCAAAACAATCTTCATGTGCATCCAGAGCACAAGGACAGTACTTTCATTATAAAATTGCATTATTTCAAACTGACTGAGTACATCTTATTCCCATCCTCTTTACTATCTAATCTCCTTTGGTCCAAAAAATGAGTATTTAGCCCCCCACTAATGTCTTCTGGTAAAAGACAGTATGAAATGCGTGAAAAAATGTGAGCTCTACTTTAAATCAACATCCCTGACCTTTGCTAATCACAAAGTGTAGGATCTATTGCACTGCAGATTTATAGCCTGTGTAAACTTTGGCTGATAAAGGTCACAAATGTTTTAAAGTGGTGTGATTGATATTTATTGATGTACACAACATAGTTTAATTTCAGAAGCCAAGTTTGAAAAATTTTGAAAGGCACACGTTTATTTGCTGTGCAGTTAGCATTCAGTGAAGGCCCAAATAAGAATTGAGCTGCCTATTCCTATGACACTGGGATCAGAATTCATGTTTGGATTTCTTTGTCCTCATGTTAATTTCATAGCAACATAACTCCACTGATTTTTTTTTGGCTATTCACACATGAAAGGAATGAGATGTAGCTCTGTAGAGCTTTTTTTGTAAGGCAAGCTCTCATCTCTACCTTATATGCACACTGCTCAAACAGAAACAGTCAGTATAAAACCAGCAAAACACTCATTTTTCCGCACAACCTGAAAGCTAGTCACAAGCTGAGGTGAAAGCCAGAGGTGGTTCCTCGAAAGCCACTCTTTTAGAGGGATAAAGACTTCCTCAGTGGTTTATTTTATTCATCTTTTTTTCGAAAAGCAAAATGTTTTTTTAAAGAGTTTTAAGGAAAAAAAAACGTGACTCCTACTTTGCTCTTTAAAATTGATAGGAAGAAACAGAAATTTAGATATTAATTTAATATTAAGAAGTTTATTCTCTGTTCCCTTGCTGGTAAAATATTGATGATATCTTATGTTCCTAAATTAATGATTCTACAAAAAATAAAATTGATCTGCATCTATCCCTGGTTGATCTGAAGGTGTCTGAAGGGGTCAAAGTTAAAAAAAACTAAAAATGAAAATGCAAAGTGAAATCTATCAATGGGATTCAGAAGATCGAGTGGATCAAACTCTTAAGAAATTCATGAGCTTGTCTTTATTGCCACAGTCAGCACAAACATACAGTAGTAAACCAACAGTTTAGCATATCTGTCTGGAATAAAAGAACTCTTCTTTGGTTAGCTTTAACATTTTGAGATTTCAGTTCAGATCTGCTTTTTCAAAAAACTTGAACTGGAAAGGATAGATGTCAGTTTGACTGAGTGATAGCAGGGTGGAATCTGACATGTCCTCAGCCCCATAGCTTTCAAGTTGCAGCACCTTGTCATCCACATCTCCTTGGTATTCAGCCAACTCCTGCTTTATTATTTATCTCTCTGAGAGCTGATTAAAGTTTGAACAGTAGCATACAGAAGGATGTCACCTGGCTTTTCACCTAACCTCTTGGTGAATTCTGCTTTTGATCGTCATCAGAAACTAGAGAGTCAACAAGAGTCTAGATGTAATGAGAAGTAATTTTCTAAATGCTTCTCCAAACCCAAATTTTAGCACAAGAAAAAACGAACTTCTTAAATATTTATAATAAGTCAGAATAAAGTAAAGGAGAAAGTAGATCTTTTAATGACCTTCTGCACTCAGGGAAAAAAAACAGAAACTGAAATATTGAAAACACCACCTTTGATAGCTGTACTCTTTCTTTTTAGAAAAACATCTGTGTTTAGACAGTGCAGCTTATGGGTTTGAGGCTGTGGGAAGAGACTACTGATATTTATTATTAAAATATGAACTGTCTCACAATACAAAAAATGCGAGCAAGAAAGACGCAAAACCAAGGGAACTATAGTATTCCGAGGATCAGCCCATAGCATTAAACCTTGATGTCACTTATGATAAGGTAGTGCTAGAAAGACAGTTTTGTACAGCAACTTAAATGTAAAACTGTCAGCTGTATCTACTACACAAGTTATCAGTTTTACCTGGGTTATAGGAAAGGCGCATTTAATTTTTAATAGCATTATCAGCCTGCTGTGATGTGCATTTAGCTGAACTACAGAGACAGCGTTACATCAAACTGGCGGTCTAGTCACATCTATTACAATTCATATTAGGCTTGTTTTATGTTTCAATTGGTAGCAAGTTTTCTGTAAAACTTCTTCATTTTTGGTTCTTATTTTTATGAGCAGCCTCAGGAGGCTTGGGCTGTGGCATCATAGATGGCCAGGTGACAACAAATTTTGAATTTGCATTTCCTCAGGCTGTTAGTTCACCATGTTTTTTCTTAGTAACCAACTGAAGTTCAGACTGTGATTAACAAGATGGTGATAAATTCACAAATGAGAAAAAGGACATAAAGAAAGATTTATTTTTTTTTTAATGATTTCTTTGTCCCCAAAACCAGAGAATATAATCTTCCATGTACTTTACGTAGGCCTGGAGCTTAAAGTGGCAAAGTAATTTGTTCTATGCTTTGTTGAAATTTATTTCTATCATAAAATAATTGATAAAAATGCATGTTTTTCTCCTTTGAGGATACTCTGACAATGAGCCAGACATTTTTGACTTGAGATTTCGAATATTACAATACACTTTGAAGATACACTTACGATGAACCAGACCATTTTGACTTGGGATTTTGAATATGGCTATACACTTTGAAGATGGCAACACTTAAAAAGAAGTCACAAGCTGCATCTACAAAATATTTGGACAACGGCTGTTTGTCTGACAAGTAGGATGAGTGAGAAGGAATGAATTACATAAAAGTCCAATACTTACACTGGCTTCCTCTTCTTTTCTGGGTAAAACTCAACTGACTGCATTTTATCTAGCCTTACAGAGGATTAAAAGAGGATTAAGAGGGTGAACAAGATAGTTGATGGAAGTTTGCCATTGATTTCAATAAGGCCAGGATTTCACCTCCAGTGAGTGCCCTCTGTAATCAGAAAAATGTGCCTCTTCTTGGGCCTGTTACAAAGGACAGGATCAAAAGGATTAAATTTTCACAGTTAAGCAATCAGTTCTCTAGAAGTACTGAACTCAACAGCAGATGATGAAACCATTCCTTCCCTCCTTGTGAATATGTTAATATCAGAGAAGCTTATTACTCTAACTGCACAGACTGGCCTAGTATGCAGGAGTGAGAGGAACAGTGGAACACACAAACATGGAAAGAAAGAAAACATGCCCCTTGCAATGAGCACCTTCATTCTAGAGAGGAAACCCCAGCCCAAGACAGTGTCTGAGTAGGAGCCCTCGGGCTATAACAAGAGCAAATGATGAAATAGTATACCTGATAAAATTGCAAGAAGGAGAGGTACCAGAGAAATATAAGAGAGATCAGAGTAATTATGAGTGCTCCAAAACAGTTAATACTCTTCTTTCTCTTGTAGAATAGGACACTGCTCACCTCTCGACAGCTACTGTACACAAGGGTTTGTCATAGCAGAAGCAGAGAAACCAGAGCAACCTTCCTCTCCACCTGCTGTAAAGCAAGAGTTCTGTTCTTATGTAGAGTGAAGACATGGCTGCCAGAGAAACTTCACGGGTGGTTCAAACTTATCCTTCTGAAGGGTAGTATCACCCTCATGTCCATCATTGAATTAAACTATTTCAGTTTGGCACCCTAAAGAGACTATTTTTTTTAAACCAACAGAGATTTTTCTTTTTAATATTTCCATAAGGAGGGTATCTATTTCTATCTATAGAGAGCACATAAATCTTGATTGCACTGAAGTTGGTGGCAGAACTTCAACAGAAAGGGCTTGAACTATTATTTAATTAGAAAGGCTGGCACTTATAGAGAAGAGCCTTTTTTATCTGATTGGAATATTAAGTTTATTCCCTTTTATTTGCCTTTCATTTTGTTGTGAAATGTTCATTTTCCAGTTGATTTGTGCAATATTAGTTTTGTGAGGAAGAATCCTGGCTGTCAGGGAGTACTAAATTATTGCTTTTGCAGTAGGGAGAAGACCTAGTTCATACATTCATGTCTTCTAAAGGAGCAGTAGTCTAATTTTTATTCATTACATAACTAAAGAACGATACCTAAAGTGAATACACTGGTGGGTTAGTTGTCTTTACTTGTATAGCAAGAAATGAAAACCTAATCTTTACATCCATTAATGGAAATAAAGGTAAATGCTATTTCAGATTCATAATGACCTCTTAATTCTTTGTTGCAGTTTTCCCTCTTTGATTATGTATGAACATATTCTTTTAATGTGAAGTATTAACTAATTCATTAGCAAAACATTACTATTCTATTGAAGATAAATATATTTGGCTTTAAAATCACTTTGTAGTCATATTATTTAAGCTTGTCCAGATACTTGGTATATACATAAGTTTTCACACGTTTCTAACTCGTTCCTTGTAAATGGATTCAAAACCTTAGTGTTGTTTCAGTTCCATGATTCTTAAATTTAATCATCTTTCTTGGTAAATCTAAGATGAATTCCTTTCTCTAATCACGGCATTCTTTGCTTGCTTCATCATATTTGAAATAAGTAAAGATGACTACCAAGACAAGTTATTGCTGCAGATCTCATAGCCTCTGCTTGTGGTGTTTGTTTCAACAAACTTAATTTGACACATATTTTTCAGAAATTACTCTGATGATTTTTCATAAGTTTTTTCCAGCACTGATCAAGGTTTAGGTTAAATAAAACTCTAGCTGGTTAAATATAAAGAAGGATTTTTAAAAATATGGTAATGAGATAGAGATACACCATCCATAACAGTGTTAAGAATTAGAGGGAGCCTCTTTATAGCTATATGAACAGGTACCTGAACGCATTTGAAAATCTAGATGGCATACTAAGCCAGCAAGCTCTCACATCCCAAAGTCTCTTTCTGAAAATGAGACTAGACCCAGATACACAACATCAATTTCTCCTGACATCAGTGAAAAAAAAAAAAAAAAAAAAACAAAAAAACAAAAAAACACAGGTAAACAAATGCGGCAAGGGTTAGTCAAGTGCATTGGTTTTGCCAGGAGAACTTAATTAAACTCTTTCCAGTGAAGTATCTCAGTATCTGTGTGTTGATGGGCCTTACAGACTTCATGAACAACTGGTTTTGGGAACACTTTTAAATTGTGCTAAAAATGGGTGGGTATAAGCATGCAGTTTCTGTACTTTTCTTAGTCACAGACTCATAGAATCAAAGGTTGATTAAGGTTGGAAAAGATGTTAAGATCATCTAATTCCAGCCCTCCTGCCAAAGGCAGGAACACCTCCCACTAGATTCTGTCACCAAAGGCCCTGTCCAAGTATGTAAGTTTCCATGAAATAGAATGAAGGCATCTACACAACCTTGCAATATTCACATGGTCTTATAACATCACCTTGAATCTGCTATGAGAAATTAAGCAGCTTCTTTATTTTTTTTTTAAATTAGCAGTGGAAGTATTTGACCTTGCTTCTGCAAGGTAAAAAAAAGCCTGTTTATTAAGACCCTAAAGCTCAACATATTTTACTTTCTCTTGGAGTTTATTTTTATAAAGAGAATGAACTTGAGTGAAGAAGGGGAAAAGAATCCTAGAAATATTCAGATATTAAATTAGTAATGCAAAGAGAACATTTTTCTGCCACTGCAAGTTGCAGGAAGACAGAGAAGGGGCAAGAGCATGAAAGAAGCAGTCATATCTGTTTCATAAGGTCTTTCCTTCTAAACAACATAAGAGTTATGAGAATGGAGCCATGACAGAAACAGGTCATCAGCACATAATTCTGCCTTGTTCATTGAAGTCAGGAGAAAATAACCAGCATGCTGTGTAGTAAATATATTAAAAACCCTCACAAAATCATATTACACAAATTCATTACAGGGAGGGAAGTGATTTGAATTTTATCATGATAAAAAAATGCTATCTTGTGTCTCATCCAGTCACTTTATGCACTGATATTGACAACACTGACAAGTAATGTTGGAATCTTTATAAAAATCCTCCTGATAACTCCCTGGATCTTATTCACATCCACAAGTAGTTGCACATTAAGACAAGTCAGAGAGTTCTGCCATACCTCTTTGGAAGTCTCAAAGTCACTGCTCCATTTATTATTTAAGTAAATGAATGGGCTGCAGTAAAACATCAAAATAACTCTATCTGGATATGCTTAATATAATAAATCATATGAGCTCTAGGTTGTTTTTTTTTGGAGTGTGATGTCATAGGAACCCTTCAAAATTATTTTATTATATCTATTATTCTACATATTAACAGGGAAACACCTGTCATTATGATTAATGTTCTGAGAGTATTCAAATTAATGACTTGTGAAAATATAGCCAAAAATATTTGGCATCAGCCACAACTCATTACTGGAGTTCAGCATCCTGATCAACATTTAATGAATTATGATCAAATTTAAGTGACCGCTCATCATCTCACATTTACTGTAATGCTAAATCTTTGACAGAATAGCAAAACAGACTTAATGCAAATCATTTCCAAAGTCAGTCTTTGACTGAAGACCCTTCTATCCCATGAAAAATCCAACACAGAATTTGAAATATGGGAAACTGTGACAGGCATTCTGAACTGCAATCAAACAGTTGTGCTAATTAGTTGTTCTAAGAATAGAAAAGATACTGAAGTACAAAGTGGAAGTGTTAGAAACTTGGCTAGGAATGTTAAGGATAACAGGAAGGGATTCTGTAGGTACATTGCAAATAGAAGACAGGCTAGGGACAATATGGGCCCTCTTCAGAAGCTATTGGGAGAACTGGTTACCCTGGATTTGGAGAAGGCTGATGTTCTTAACAACTTCTTTGCCTCAGGTTTCACTGGAAAATGTCCTGACCATACCACCCAAGTCTTGGAAGGCAGATGCTGGGACAGTGAGAATGAAGAACCTGGGCCCACTGTAGGAGAAAATCTGGTTCAAAATCACCTTAGGAACCTGAACTTACACAAGCCCATGGGAACTGATGAAATCCATTTGTGGGTCCTAAAGTTGCTGGCAGATGAAGTTGATAAACCACTGTCCATCATATTTGAGAAATCATGACAGACAGGTGAAGTTCCCAATGACTGGAAAAACAGAAATATAATCCCCATTTTCAAGAAGGGAAAAATGGATGAGCCGGGAACTATATATCAGTCAGCCTGGTTTCACTAGGGGGAAATCCTGTCTGAGCAATCTGGTGGCCTTCTATGGTGGGGCTACGGAACTGATGGAGAGGGGTAGAGAAGTTGATGTCATCTCTCTGTATTTGTGCAAAGTGTTTGACACTGTCTCATGTGACATCCTTGTCTTTAAGTTGGAGAGACATCAATTTGATAGATGGACCACTCGGTGAATAAAAAAACTGGCTGGATGGCCGCACACAAAGGGTTGTGTTCAGTGGCTCAACGTCCAGCTGGAGACCCTGATGTCTCTCAGGGATTGGTGTTGGGACCGGTCTTGTTCAGCATCTTTGTTGCTGACATGGACAGTGGGATTGCATGTATCCTCAGTAAGTTTGCTGATGACACTAAGCTCTGTGTCTTGGTTGATATATTGAGGGAAGGAATGCCATCCAGAGGGACCTTGACACACTTGTGAAGTGGGTTGATGCCAACCTGATGAAGTTTAACCATGCCAAGTGCATGGCCCTACAGTTGGGTTGTAGCAATCCCAGGCATAGGTACAGGTTGGGCAGAGATGAGATTCAGAGCAGCCTTGAGGAGAAGGGCTTGGGGGTATTGGTTGATGAGAAAATGAACATGAGCCAGAAGTGTGTG
>JASSUY010020442.1:0-31571 GCA_032466535.1 Forpus xanthops
TTCATTCTCTCATCAACCAACACCCCCAAGTCCTTCTCCTCAGGGCTGCTCTGAATCTCTTCTCTGCTCAACCTGTAGCTGTGCCTGGGAAATGTTTTCCTTATGATTATAGCCTTTTTTAAGCACCTGCTTTTGAGGATATGAGCAGATGAGAAGGACATTTGATTCCATTTCAGTACTGCTTCTCTTCTCTTCTTGGGTAATGATGGTTTAAATATTACCAAAACGTGTGAAAAGCAAGTTCACCATGCTATGCTAGCCATTACCCTACCCACGACAGCAAATAAAATGTAGTTCAGCATCATACCTAGTCATGAAAATGTAATTCAAACACTGGGGTTTGTTAAGCAATTTCATAGAACCATAGAATACCACATTGGTAAGGGACCTCAAGGATCATCTGGTCCAACCTTTCTTGACAAACCCACAATCTAGATACGGACCAGAATCCTGTCCGTCTGAATCTCAAAAATGCCCAACACTGGGGAGTCCAACACTTCCCTGCGGAGATAATTCCAATGGCTAATTATTCCCACTGACAAAAATTTCCTCTTATGTCCAGAGTCTTTTGGGTATAATTTGCACTTATTGCTCTTCGTCTTTACATGTGACTCCTTGTAAAAAAGAAGTCTCCACATTCCTCAAAGATGCTCTTCAAACATAGGAACGTGAAGTGTTCTCTAAGTCTTCTTTTCTCAAGGCAGAACAATACCAGCTCTTTCAGACTTTCCTCATCTGGCAGGCTTCAAAATCCCTTGATCATCGTTGTGGCCCTTCCTGGACCCTCTCCAGCCCGTCAACATCTTTTTTGTATAGCAGTGACAAAACTGAACACAGTATTCCAGGTGTGGCTTAACTAGCACTCAGTAGAGTGGGATAAAGACTTCTGCTTCTTCTTGTTTATATACCTGAAGAACACTTTTTTTTTGCAGTTTTCAGCATCTCTGGCCAATTTCAACGTGAGCTGAGCTTTTCCTAACTGTGCCTTCATGTCCTGGAAATACCCTTGTAGTTCTCAATAGATATTTGTCCGCCTTTCCAACTCTGGTATGTTTCTCTTTTGGTTTTGTGCAGATACAGAAGCTTGCAGTTAAGCCAAGGGGATCTCTTGCTCTGCCTACTTCCCTTATCTTCAAAGGGGATGAACTGTTTTGTGCCTCCAATGGAGTGTTCTTGAAAAACTCCCAGTACCCGCCAGCTCCTTTATCCTCCATGTAAGTTTCCTACAGAATCCCTCACAACTAAAGGAACTAAAGTTTGCTGATCTAAAATCTAAACCCTTTGTGTGAGAACTAACCTTTAGCATGCTCAGAAGTGTCCCAAACTCCAAAGTATTGAGATAACTGCAGTCAAGGCTATCACTAACAGATATTACAAAACAGGTTTTCTTGGTCTGTGAGTAACAAGCCCAGCAGTGCCTCAGTCTTGGTCAGTACATCTAACATTTGTATGAGGAAGCAGCCCCTTATGCATTCCAGGAACTTGATGGATGACAAGTCACCTGCTGTATTGTTCAGCCAACAAATACTTGGGTAGTTGAAGTTACCCATAAGAACCAGGTTCTCTTAACCAAAAGCTTTGCTTAAGTGACTCAAGTATTGATTGATTTGCCTTACTGTCTTGCTTTGGAGGTCAGAGCAGATGTTTACTGTAAAATCCGCTCTAATCTTTACCCAGAGGTTTTTTGACAGGGCATCTATCATCACTGCAGTTTACTTCTATACATTCAAGAATTAATTTAACATTGAGTGTGACCCGTCAGAGTGTGACTCATCCACCTCTTCTTCACTGCCTGTTGTTCTGAAACAGCCTATAGCCATATATTGCAATCCTCTAGTCATCTGAGTTGTCCTCTTGTTTGTTCTCCAGCCTGTATGCATTTGTATACATACACTTGAGGTGGCTGGTCTTCTGGTTCTTATCTTAGAAGCAACTAATGAACATTTGCTGTTGTGCTCTGGTTGGCCTGGCTTATTGTCCAGTTGGCTGCAATGGCACAATCATTGTTACTTTGGACCCTGCCCCAAGTCCTCCAGTTTAACATCCAATTCTTCTAGTTTGCTTTAATCTAAGCAAACACCAAAAGTTTTCGAGGTCTAAGGCAATAAAATTCCTACCTTCTCTAAGTCATGTACAAAGTTCACATCTGTTAACGATGCTTTCTGTCAAGCTAACAGTCCTTACAATTAAATTAACCCTGCAAAGACATGCAAATATATTGTCTTAGAGAATCTCTAGCTTCTATTAGTCAAGTAAAACTAGAAAGTTATCTTTAAGCCCCACGGGTGTTTAATCAATAGCGTCACCTTAATTGATAATAATTTACTTCCAGAAACAACAGCGGAATACAGGACACATATCTTTCTTGGCTTGATTCCATGTCTGCTGAAAGTGAAGACGTTCATTGCCTTAAATATACTTTCAGTCTTTGTTTCACATGCAGCACCACTCTAACACTATTACAAATATTGCTTAATAGATTTTATTTCAAATTATAATAATTATAAAGCTATCTTTTGAATAATGCAATTGAAAGTGGAGGAAAGCTACAGACATGTCAAGAAGTGGGTGGTAAATGCTGTTCAGATCACATAAGTTTGTCTGAAGCTCTGGGTCTTGTAATCCTCACAAGCTTTGTCTGTCCACGGGCATGAACTAGTTTCACAGAAGTGTCTCCATACTTTGATTCTGAATAAAACAGAGAACTACAGATGACAAAAAAGAAGTAACCTGGTATTCTGTGATTCTATGACTGCACAGTTATTTTCACTCTTTTATTTTTTTCTTTGTTGATTTACTCAAAAATATTTTCACCATCATTCAATCAATAACTAAAATTCTGCCTCACAGTGATGAGCATTACTATTACTTGATCAAGCACTCTGCTCTACAAATAAGTAACACTTTCTTTCTTAATCTCTTAATAAACTAAATTAAAACCATTGTCTGCCATCTGATAAGTCCTTTCCAAGTAACCCAGTGAAATAGAGAATGCAATGCTCAACAGCAGCCTCCATAGCTATAATATTGTGTTTCCTTTCCCTGTTCATTGAGAAACATATTTGCACCTAATTCAGAATTCTAAAAATCTTGAAATCTGACCACCTAATACAGACAAATGTTTGAGCATCTGATAGGATGCATGCCAGACTTAATTCAAGAACTATGTGACCATGTTAATGCACATCAATCTAAGCTAAAATACCTTGTTTCTTGGTGCAGTTTATCCTCACAGATTCTATGTCCGAGGCTTTCTTGATACTTATGCAATCTTGGGTTTTGATTCGGCTCTGCATGTGGTTAGAATGAGTTCAAAAATTACTCTGGTATACAAAAAGAGGCAACTTTCAAAAGTGTGAATACCGAGACAAAATGTTTTCTGTATGCTACCCTGTAGGTGGAAGGTATTTTGCTAAAAGGTAACCTTTAATGTGCAAATCCAGATTGTTAATGTTCCTTGTAAACAATTCTGACAAACAGCCTTGGTTGTGCATTTATTTCAATATAGTCTCAAAGATCTTTCTTTTAAAATGAGAGCTGGGTCCATGCATCTAGAAGTTGATGCAGAGAGGTTGTGAAGTTTTCATCCTTGAAGACATTCAAAAGCCATCTGGACACAGCCCTGGAAAACTGCCTTTAGGTCCCCCTGTTTGAGCAAAGAGGTTGGACCAAGTGACCCGGAGAGGTCACCTCCAGACTCAGCCATCTCACAATTTTGTGATTGTCAACTTTGCCAAAAGTTTTACACTCTGATTCTGACTTGCTCAATGACATTTAAGAAAGACTGAGGACATCTAAATTGTAGTGGTATTAACTTTTAATTTTGCATTGCTGTATGGTTACAGCACAGGTAACATCAAGAAATAAATACATCCGAGTATTTAATACATTAGTGGAAACTGGATTTACTTTTCTCCTTTCTTTTTCCTTCCACAGCTACTAATGGAAATTAAACTTGATATGAACCACACACTCAAAGCTCAGAGTAGGCACACTATATAATAATAGAAATTGCCTTTGAGAATCTTTTTAGTTGGTTCATTTATATATCAAACTTTATGCTGCAGAGAGATTCAAGTCAGAATTACACCGTTAATAGTATTAGAAATTGTAATGTGTCCTGCTTCATGGTTACTCTTCATTTTCATTATTAAAAAGAAACAGATTATCATAATGAAGTTTTTATTCAGTTAGAGTGTAGGCCAGTATCAGAGCTACAGAAAGAGGAAGGAAGGACAAGATATCATTACAAGTCCCTCTGCGGTTGTAATATGCCCCCAGCTCTCAATTATGAGTTGATCAGGTTGAGTCCATCTGACCTGTATATTGGATAAATTAAGAGTTGCAGGCACTTGGAGCAGAGCAGGGTGTAGCTCTGTGCACTAACCTTCTTTTGCTGGAATCTTCCAGGAATAATGAATAGCTTAAAGGCAGAAAGTGGGTTTATCCACCAAACAAAGAATTCAGGTGTTAATGTAGCATATGAGGTTCAACTCTCCACTATGGAAATGTAAAACAAGGAATACAGAAGGAATGTCCTGATCACATAAACTCTGAGTGGAGGCTTGGGGTAGAAAAAATACACCTTCTTGCTGCAATATGCAGCTCTTTATAATTTAAGCCTCTTCTGAGCACTCGCCACTTCTCTGAATCCCTGATGAATGTAACAGTGAGGGTATCAAATGAAAGTAATTTCTCTGACAGAGACAGTTTGTATATAAAAATATTTTTCTTCTTGAGTATGATTAAGTGACAGAATGAACAAAGGCATAACTTGAAAATTGTTTATTGATATTCCTCTAACAAAGACAGTTTGTGTTTATAAGTATTTAGCATCTCAGTTGAAATATAAGCATTAATTGAAAACAAGCTAAGAGCTGAACATGCAGTATCTAGCAATAAACTAATTGCCGCTATAATCAATAATATAGCTGAAATACTCCAAGTTTTCAGTAGAACATTAGCTAAATAAGTTTTCTTAATGAATATGCTAATGGAGAGCATTTAGTTTATTATTTTCATCTGGACAAACATAATAGTAGCTTTTTGTTCCACTATGATTCCCTCAAATATTGAAATGCTTCAGTTCCTTTCTAAATGCAGACATATGAATACTTAGATGAAAAGAATTCTAAGGAAGTTAACTGGGAATTCACAGAATTAATATAAAAAAACCTAAACCCAAGTTTCTAGGGCTGTCAGCGCTTTCCTCCAGACACCAAAATCTTCATGATCTTTGCAATCATTTTGCACATATGAACTTTAATGTATAACTAATTGGGCTCCCATCTCAATGAGGAAAATGCTTCTAGTCATGATGGTTCCAGTAAGAAGACACTTGGCCAAAAAGAAAGCAGCAAATTCCAGAACAGAGGCTTCTGGAAGGCAGGTTTCATGCAGGTAAAGGGAAGCATCACATATCTTGAAACTGCTGGGTTTTCACTCCTAGGAGACAACTTTTGTAAACAGTATGCTATTAAACATGTCAATGTGTAGCACAGATTCATTGGAACAAAGCATCTGCTGTCTTCAGAAAGGGATTTTTGATTTTTTAAATTTTTTATTAATTAAAAAAAAAAGGTAATAGGCAATGTTTATGTATGCAAATAGAAAATTTATATGCACCAGATGTTTGGGAATCTTGCTTGACATTCTGTGGCTAAGCTTAAAATGAATGGTCCTTGCTAGCTTCAAACAAATCATCCAATGATCAGAACAGTAACAACACTCTACAAAGGCACCTAAAATGCTCAGTTGTGCTCAGCAAAATTCGTGGATGAAGAGCTGATGCAAATTGCTAAGACAGCTCATACGACAAAGCTCAATGCAAACCCATGAGTTAAGATGCAGATGCACTACAAACAGCAAGGGTTTTTTGGCACTGGACCCAAGAATACTGGTTTCAAACCCACAATGACTTCTCGCCTTCACTATCTGTTTGGCTTTCACAGAGTTCAGGATAGCTGACAGACACTAACAGGATGTTACTTGGATATCAAACCATTTGGGTCAGAGACTTTCATAAACCATGACTGAGAGACTAAAGTGGGACACTGCAGCTAGTCCAACTCCATGGATTTCAGAATAATCTATGAAGGGCTCTGTGCGTAGTGATGCACAGACACAACTTCAAATTAGAATTTAGAAAATCAGATTAAGTGCCCAAATTCTCTCCCAAGGTAAATAAAAGAGTAAAGTGCCCACCATTAAAATTTAATTTCCTGATTGGATAACTTATAGCAGATGGGATTTTTATGTATTGCCTGCATCTACAGAGCTTGGTCTGGTTAAAGCTAAATGCTTGTGTGAGCATGTAAAACAGAGTACAAAACTTCCTCTTATAATAAAAACTGCCTCTCTTCATCTGAGAACAGATAGCTACTCTTCCTTAGTGTAATTCAAAGAATCTCTTTTGTATGAAATCACTCAGCTCCAACTGCAACAAAAGAAGAATCCATCACCCCTGTATAACCCAGAACCAGCTACATAGGGCAGTCTTGGAAACGAATGTTGGGATGGAGGTGGGTAGTAGGGGGAATGAATTCATACAGAAATCTCACAGAAGTTCTTGAGTGAATGAAACACCTCTTCCTTTTGTCTGAATTTCAGTGAAAGCTTCTCTTCAACACAGAACAATAAGAAAAGGAAACAAAAGGACTGCTGAAAACATTCTTCAAAGTAGTGGAAAACTGGATTCCACTCAACTTTTCTTCAATCACAGGACATACCATGCCTAAGTCAACAGAGAAAAGACTAATTTGCAGAAAAAATGTAGTCCCAAAACTCCTGTTGTGTTCCCTCAGGCAGAGGGTGCCTTTTTAGTTGTAGGCATTGACTACTTAAAGCACTGATTATTTAAATATTAATTGATCCTAAAAGGGAGCAGATCTTGCAGTGCAGCCCCAGCTGGAAGTCGGTATTCCTAGGATTTAAAGCTGATGTCAATAAAAAACATATAATACCAATGTATGCAGTACAAGAGCTGGAATCTATTCCATCTATATGTGAAGTGAGTCAACTCATTGTATTGGGTTTGCATAGGTTTCGTCAGCAAAGGGGCTACACCCATTCACAATATTCTTTTCCTATTACGTTTTACACTGAGTAAAATAGATTCCAGTGAGTGATTGAAGATTTACGTAGTTAACATTTGAACTATTCACCTGGAATATGGGAGATACATATACTGTCTTAAGTTTTCTTGTTTGATTAGACCAAACTAAAATATATGAGTAAACCAAGTATATTTCCATCCCTTTTTTTCTGTTTTACTCCCAAGGCTTTTACTGGGGCTGATCTAGCAGGTAAGGTCAGAGACAAAGGTCAGCAATACAATTCTTGTTTTAAGAAGTCTGATGAGATAGATGCCGATATCTTCATAATACTTAGAGAATTTAGAGAATGGCTTGTGTTCAGGAAGAGTGCTTCAGGCAGCAATTAAAAAAAAACTGTAATAAATAGATTTGAAGCAACTTCAGATGAAAAAGGAATCTAGGAAGTAAATTTCCAAATTTGAGGGCAAAGTAGCTATTGTGAGACATGACAATCCCCATATTATTCTGTTGATCTAGTCTTTCATCTCAGGCAAAAACTTTAAATGAAGCCCACCATGTTTTCCACACAATTCATTTTGAAGTGATGTAGATCTGATGAGAAGATGAGTTTCTATCACTTAATTAAGCATTTGACAAATAAATACATCAGCTAATTTGTGAAATAAGACTTAAATGTCATCTCCAGTTGTACAGCGTAACATCCTATGAGTAAGGACACAGTGATTCAACACAGTATTGCAGGAAACACGTTTGATGGGGCTGAAGTGAATCTTTGCATGCCTCACTGCTGGGAGTTGTAGAGTGTTACAACAGAGCTTTAATAAGGGTACAATTTAAAGAATAATACACCATTTCTTATTTATAATATATATTAAGTGATCAACTATGAACTATTAAAATTTGATCCTTCACGCTACAGCTGAGTCAAAATTAGGTATTTAGACATCTATTATAGAAATGAAGATAAGGACAACAGGGAGAAAACCAGAACCCAGATATTCTCCATGACATGCCATTGCATTTAAGCATGAAATAGAATGCAGCTTAACTACTTAATTGTTATTTTAGAACTCTATACAATAGCTAACTAATGTTTAAAGATTTTTTTTACCTTTGTATACTTATCAGCGGCAGAAATTTTGACCTTACCCTTTGTATGCCTCTATTCTCCTCACTGTTTTAAACATTTAAACACTTTAAAACTCAGCTCTAAGAAAGACAAATACTCAGGAATGCCTAAACACCAGAAGGTAAGACAAAAGATAGGCTACAAGTTCAACAATTACTGATAATAATAAAAACAATGACCACTGTCAGGTCATCTCTCTAAGATCAAAAGATCCATGTTGAAACATTTGACAGCATGCATTCTTCCACTTCACATTTGATTTTTCTCTCTTTGCAATACTTTTTTCAGTGAAATAGTTGCAGACCCAGTGTGCCTTGTCACATTACTACCACACTAAAACAAAAGATCTTCTACCTCAGCAGTCAAGGTTTGGTCTGGCAAGAAAAATGGGCTGAATCATAGTAGGAACCGTGATTAAGAAACATATGGTATATGGGGCAAAAATACACCTAGATAGCAGATACAACAGCTAGTACTGCAAAGTGATTAAATTCTACTGAATGTTTCTCATTATCTTTCTTAGCTGATATAGTACCACTTCATGGAAGGAATTCTCTTTCTGTTTGCAATTGTGTTTGAACAGAACCTGGTCTAGAATATCCATCAGAATTCATCCTAGAAAAACAATAAATGCCTCTTTCAAAGCAAAATTTGATAGGGTTTATGTTTCTATTTTCCATTTTAGATGCCATCTGATGCGAACTGATTCAGCACCGTATCCAGCAGGGACAAACTGACTTCCATCATTAAAGCCATATTAGGCCTTTATGTTTAAATATTTTTCCCCTCCCAGTAAAGAGTGTTAGAAGATTACCTGTTATCATGAGTGATTACTGCTATGCAAAAAATCTGTTTGCGAAAAGGAAAAAAGAGTGAGATTTATGAATATTTTTTTTCCTAGGATATTTGCAGACCTCCTTATTTATTTTTGATCCTTCCTGCACTGTATATTTGCTCCACAGTGCAGTTGTACTTAGTTTTGTCTACCTTATAATTCATTTTGCTATGCTAAAACTCTGATTATAAAAGTTTTACATTGTTTTGAAAGAGAATAATTGTGACTTCAAACAACAAACCAGTTACTGCAGAGACAGCCCTATTATAATCTTTTTCCTTCTGATGAAGGATGCTCCCATTTATTAAATTCCTGGAAATAGCATCATTCTTTTATTTAAACATAGCCAAAATATATTTTTTACAACTAAAAAACCCTAAGATTAAGGTCAAGATCCAATCTATTCAGTCCAGACTACAATAAGAAGTGCTGCAGTCTTTTTCTTCATGAACAGAAGTCACAAGAATTTCATATTTCCCTTTATTCTGTCACAATTCTCTTCTGTAATTCCAGGGGCTACCTGCCCTTAATACAGCTCATTACACAGCTACTGGCTCCCTGCCAGCCATTAGCACACCAAGAAAGGCTGTCGCAGAAGTCTGTGTTGGAGGTGGTGAGCATAGATGCTTTGGCTACCTCTACTGGCTTTCATCTAAAGATCTTAAAATGTTCTGGAAACATAAAAAAGCAAACAAAACCAAAAACAAACAAACAAACAAAAAACCCACAAAAAAAACCCCAAACAAACCACACCTCCAAATTGCCCAAAATTGTGTGTAAGAGAGAAAATGCTCTGCCACAAACAGCTGTTTAATAGCCATTATCCTACAGGCAGTCATATATGTGCAAGGTCTCAGTGAATTAATTTGTAATGGACTACTCATAAGTGTAAAATTACACATTGACACATGGTCTGAAAAAGCTGCTATGGCCAGTCTTGTGCTACACTTGTCCAAACTCTGGATGACATCAAAATGTGTAAAACAGAAGCTCAATGAGAACAAAATGCATGCACAAAAAAAAAAAAAAAAAACCCAACAAACAAAACAAAACAAACAAACAAAAAAAAAAAAACCTTGAAACAAACAAAGCAGACAAAAATACCCCTACAAAATAAACCAAAAAGAACCCAAACAACCACACAACCACACAAAAGAACCTATTACATTACTCTCCAGTACTGTAGTGGCAGCTATGAATATTTAAAATACATCCCAACTGATAATATATAGCAGAAAATATTTATTTAACAAGATTTAATTGCACAAAATACAAATAAAGCTGAAAATGCTGATTTAGAGAACCTGAAATATTTAATTTAATATATTTTAAGATTGATGAGCTGCTGACAGTCCTGGACAAGATTTGGTGAAGACAGACTGTCCAGAGTTCCTGCCTCTCAGACAAACACTTTGATTAGTCACCTTCAGAGCAAGAAGCAAATTATTTAGCTCTAAGTTTCCAGGACCCTTTGCCTGATAAGTCCAATTTGAAGTCAGACTGTCCCAGCTCTTCTCAAAGCTGCAGCCTCAGAAGATGGAGCACAAATTGCTCTACAGAAGGGAATACCAAAATCCTAATGCCACAAACTCTGGCTGCAGTCTGGACTGCAGTAGCTTCTGATTGCACAGTCTGTGTCTACTGTATTTAGAAAGCCACAAAAACTCAGTCACAGCTCTGCTGCCTGCCTGCCTCACTCCATTGCCAGCATGTTCCCTGGCATGGTTTTTCACCAAAGCAGCGCCTGACCACAGGAATAGCAAATACTACAAACTGCTCACAATGCACTAGGGAATGAAACTACCTGACAGTACGCATGTGTGCATGTACATATGCTTGTATATATTATCATTCCAGTACTTAAAGGGAATCTACAAGAAATAGGGAGAGGGACTTTTTAAAAGCGCATATAAGGCTAGGACAAGTGGGAATGGCTTTTAACTGAAAGAGGGTAGATTTAGATTAGGCTTAAGGGAAAAAAACTTTATTGTAAGGGTGGTGAGATGCTGGAACAGGTTGCTCAGAGAACCTGTTGATATCCCATCAATGGCAGTACTCAAGGTCAGGCTGAATAAGGCTTTGAGCAATGTTGTTTTGCAGAAGTTGTCTCTATCCATAGCAGAGGAGTTGGAACTGGATGGTATTTAAGATCACTTCCAACACTAACTACTCCATGAATCTATGATCCCATTATGACTATTAATACCAAATAGCCTAATGAAGATCCTGGACCAAGTTCCAAGTAGTTAGGAGGGTCCATACCACACCATGTGGCCCCAGGACCAGAGAACAAACCTCGGTCCTCCTTTATTTACAAGTTCAGGTGCCGTCCCAAAGGCAGTTCTGCAGTTCAGATGCATCTATCACAGCAGGGCTACCTGTGTCCTCCTGGAACTGATAAAATTCATAATCCATATAGATTCCACTGATGATATCTATCAGCTGTTGTTAAACTGGAGAATCCAATATCATCAACAGATAATTTGTATGTGAGATATTTTGTTCAGAAAAACATCAGTGAATCCCAAAATGCCATTCATTGAGAAGGGGAGCTTCAGGCTGGTCTGTGCCTAAGAGAAAAGTGCTCCCAGAAATTTCTCATAAAAGGAAATGGATGTTCTGATATTTGTTTGTTCTATTTTTTTCTATTGTTCTGAAATCTGTTCTGAATTTGTTCTGAAGACAGACACACTGGACACCAGAAGGCACAGGTACAGACAGTACCTATCATGATTCCAGATGAGAGTAAGATTTTTCCTCTACAATATTTCTAAGAGAAACCTTTTAAAACAGATGAAAGCGAAGGACAAAAACTGCAGTGGGAGATATGAGTCACAGAGAAGAAACATTTGCATTTAAAAGAAGTAGGCAGTGCAGTCTTTCAGAACTATGAGCTAAAAAGGGCAGACGCCAGATAGTCCAGATTTACAGCGATGATCCGGAGTTCAGTGGTGGGGCAATACAAAAAAAGAGTCACCATTTCTGCAAGGTTACCTAGGTCCTCAGAAAGTACATCCAGACAGAGGCACACCAGAGCATCCAAGAAATCAGTTTAAGAGTAGTGATGGCACAATTTACCTTTCAGTTACTCCAACAGGCTTTATGTTCCAAGTCATCTACTACCTATATTCATAGAATCATAGAATAGTTAGGGTTGGAAAGGACCTTAAGATTATCTAGTTCCAACCCTCTGCCATGGGCAGGGACACCTCACACTAAACCATGCCACCCAAGACTCTGTCCAGACTGGCCTAGAACACCACCAGGGATGCAGCATTCACAACCTCCCTGGGCAACCCATTCCAGTGCCTCACCACCCTTACAGTAAAGAATTTCTTCCTTATATCCAATGTAAATTTCCCCTGCTTAAGTTCAAATCAGTTACCACTTGTCCTATCACTACAGTCCCTAATGAATAATCCCTCCCTAGCATCCCTATAGGCCCCCTTCAGACCCTGGAAGGCTGCGATGAGGTCTCCATGCAGCCTTCTCTTCTCCAGGCTCAACAACCCCAACTTTCTCAGCCTGTCTTCACACGGGAGGTGCTCCAGTTCCCTCCTCATCCTTGTGGCCCTTCTCTGGACATGTTCCAACACTTCCATGTCCTTTTTATGTTGAGGACACCAGAACTGCACACAATACTCCAAGTGAGGTCTCACAAGAGCGGAGTAAAGGGGCAAGATCACCTCATTCAACTACCTGGTCATGCTCCTTTAGACGTAGCTCTGACACAGTTGGCTTTCTGGGCTGCAAGTGCACCCTGCCGGCTCATGTTCATTGACCAACACCCCCAAGTCCTTCCCCACAGGGCTACTCTGTGTCCCTCCTCTGCCCAGCCTATAGCTGTTCCTGGGATTGCCCCGACCCAGCTGTAGGACCTTGCACTTGGCATGGTCAAACTTCATAACTTTGACATCAGGTCAGAGTGTCAAGGTCCCTCTGCATGGCATTCCTTTCCTCCAGCGTATCAACTGAACCACACAGCTTGATGTCATCAGCATACTTGCTGAGTGCGCACTCAATCCCACTATCCATGCCACTGAAAAAGATATTGAATAAGACCAGTTGCAAAACACATTCCTGAGGGACATCACTCATTACTGTTCTTTAGCTAGACATTGAGACATTGACCACAACTCTTTGTGTGCTGTCATCCTGACAGTTCTTTAACCACTCAGTGGTCCACCTATCAAATTGATGTCTCTCCAACTTAGAGACAAGGATGACATGTGGGAGAGTGTCCAATGCTTTGTACAAATCCAGGTGGATGACATCAACTGCTCTATCCCTGTCCATCAGTTCTGTAGCCCCATCATAGAAGGCCACCAGATTGGTCTGTCAGGATTTCCCCTTAGTGGAGTCATGCTGGCTTTCAACAACCACCTTGTTTTTTCATGTGCCTCAGCATGCCTTCCATGAGAATCTGCTCCAAGATTTTGCCAGGCATAGAGGTGAGACTCACAGGTCTGTAATTCCCCATGTCATCCCTTTTCCCCTTCTTGAAAATGGGGGTTATATTTCCCTTTTTCAATCATTGGGAACTTCACCTGACTGCCAAGATTTTTCAAATATGATGGACGGTGGCTTAGGAACTTCATCTGCCAGCTCCTTCAGGACCTGCGGATGGATTTCATCAGGTCTCATGGACTTGCATACATTCACGTTTCTATGATGGTCTTGAACTAAATCTTCTGCTGCAGTGGTCTCAAGGTCTTCATTCTCACTGTCCCTGCATCTACCTTCCAACACTTGGGTGGTGTGGTCAGAGCATTTGCTGGTGAAGACTGTGGCAAAGAAATCTTTACAAACCTCAGCCTTCCCCAAATCCAGTGTAGCCAGTTCTCTTGATAGCCTCTGAACGGGGCCTACCTTTTCCCTAGTCTGTCTTTTATTTGCTATGTACCTATACAGTCCCTTCTTGTTATATTTAAAATCCCTAGCCTGATTGAATTCTAACTGGGCCTTAGCTTTCCTAGCCTGGTCCTTAGCTTCCTGAACAACATCCCTGTATTCTTCCCAGGCCGCCTGTCCTTGCTTCCACCTTTTATAAGCCTCTTTTTTCCTTTGAATCTTCCACAGCATCTCCTTATCTGTCCAAGGAGGACTCCTGTCCCTCCTGCAGCACTTCCTTCTAGTTTGGATGCATTACTCCTGAGCTTGTAGCACATGATCTTTGAGTATCAGCCAACAGCCTTGAGCTCCCCTTCCCTATAGGGCTATATCCTATGGAATCTTACTGAGCAGGTTCCTGAATAGGCCAAAGTCTGTTCTGTTGAAGACCAGGGCATTGAGCTTGCTGCATTCTCTTCTCTCTGTCCCGAGGATATTGAATTTGACCATCTCATGATCATTGCAACCAAGGCTGCCCTGGAGTGCCACATTTCCAACCAGCCCTTCCCTGTTGGTGAGCACGAGGGCAAGCATGGCACCTCTCCTTGTCAGCTCCTCCTCTTTCATTGCCTTCCGTTTTCATAAATTTAATGTTTGCTTTATTCAATTCTTCAGGCTGTTCAGGATTAGTAAATCAGCATGAAATTAGCAAACAAAATGTCTACTTGATCCTTCAAGGTCCCAGGTGATGGTAAAAAAAAGGTCCCAAACAGCTCAACAAGTCTTGCCTTCTAGACAGCCTTAGAGGTATCCAGCAGCAGGGAAAAGTCTTGCCAGACTGCAAAGGGTCAGAAAGAAAATTAAAATAAATACTTTCCAGGAAAACTCCCTAATTCCCCAAAGAAGACTTTTCTTATTTTCAAATCAATAATAATTATTTTCCCACAGAAACAAGATTTTCCTGGAAATTTAAAGTTCAGTGAGACTGAAAATTGATGATTATGGTTGAATTCAAACCAAATTAAATTTCTAGTAAAAAAATAAAATAATAAAAAAACCCAAACCTTGACAAATCCAAATCCCCACTTTTAGCTAGCTACAACTGAAGCAACAGCTCAGAACTGCAGAAATTTAGGAACTGGGAAACAGCATTGCGCTCCAACAATTTCTGAATATGTGAGTAACTGGGTAACTAAGAACTCTTCAGACAATAGTTTCCATTTCCATACATGACTGTGTTTATTCCATATTTGTTTTTTGAATGACATTATTTTGTTCATCCAAAGATATTTTGGCAGAGGAGACTGCATCACGTAATCACCCTCTGCTGTAAGTTTGCTTTTTCTCCTTTCTCTAGATGACTGTTTCCCTAGTCATTGATAAATAAAAATATAATTAAGGCTTTTTTAAAAGTTAATTTTCATACAAGGAAAAGGGCATGAACATCTCATTATTATCAATGTAGAAAACTAATAAACAGAACATTAGGTCCAATGTTGAAAAAATTGGAAAATTTCAGTTGTTGAGAAAAAAAAAAACAAAACAATCAAACCAAAACCCAAACTAAACTCTCATCAAGGCATGTACAAGAGATGAAGCACTGCAATTAACTCTATTTGTTTCAATAAATGGAGATTTTACAGTGACCTTTACTTCAGCTGCCTTGGTTTCTCCATTTTTAATCATTATGCAAGATTTGGTAGGATTTGTTGCTGACACTCTACTCCTCAGGGGGCAATTAGCAGAGCAGACTATTCACTAGAAAGTCAGCAGGTCTTTTCACTTTACTACCTAAAATGACAGGAAACAGCCCAACTTTGTTGGATTGTCATAGTATTCATCTATAGGTGGATCTGACCTCATCCAGACAATCCAATGCACCACACAGTTACATAAATCTGTCTGAATTAATGTTGAAGATAAGGAATGCTAATGGTATAAAATGTGTTCTGCAGCACTGCAATTAAAAGTTTCACTGCACAATAAAGTAATAACTTTACTCTCTTCATTCTGAAGGATTAACCCAGTAGTGATTTCTCTTCACCTTGCCCTGGGATTTAGCATTATTTTCTTGCTTGAAGTACTACTAATACTGAAAGTTTGCACTTTTACCACCCATCTAGTATGCATTCTAATGCAACTAAAGGGCAATACATGTTCTGTAACATGAGCAGTTTTTATATTAATGCTAGTAAACACAGAAATAGTCACCAGTGAGGACCCAATTTTTTTCAGTTAATCATCAAACTAGAAGAATAACATAGCTGCTAAATGTTGCATCATAACGTATTCCTAAGAAAACAGTTGCAAATCCAAAAGTCAGAAATATCTTAGTCTTACTGTAATATAAGCAAAATAGATACAATTGCTAAGGAGTTGCCAGGCATATAGTAAGAAAATTCTTGTTCTGACCAATGTCACCTTAAACTCAGCTGTAGGTTGCATCATAACATAAATTAGATGAATATACAAAACTTTCAAACACAGCAGTAACGGTGTTTGATGATAGGTAGTCTCTATGGTGAAATGAGTGAATATCTATCACTAACTCTTCCTGATGCCATTCCTCTTCGTGGAACACATCAGCTGTAAAATCCAGTTTAAGAAAGTTGCATGCTGAATCTTATTTGTAGTAGCAGATGTTTTAGTAGATTTTTTTTTTTTTTCAGAAAACTCACACAAGTTATTTTGTCAGTTTATGCATTTTCAGATAGCTAAAGAGGAATTTATGTAGAAGCTAGTATCCAACTGTAAAGAGGCGTCATATAACTCCCTCTTTTTGAATTTGTTAGCAGGAGCCTCAAGGTGAAGTAAGACATCTCTGATGAATGATACACATTCATTGCATTGTGTTGTTGAGAATCACTTAAACTCAATAAAATTATATAACAAAGTAACATCTGGGGGCCTGCTTTTTCTCCCCATTGGTCCTGTTTGGCCTCACTGATGAAAGATTAGTGCTATCATGTGGACTAAAAAATAGGACAAAAGGTAGTTTGTCCCATGTGTACCCCCTAAGCTCACAAGTATTAAAGGTTGGAAAGATGATTACAGCTATTAATACTGAGTGTGAACACTGGTTTTTTTTTTTTGAAGAATAACTAATCATTTTCCTCCCTGTATCATGTAATTGAGATTCCAGTAAGTTAAGTACAGGCCCTTATTATATGATCAGCAATTAGTTATTGTTTTCTGTACGCAGTTCCAAAGCCCCAGGATGCATTCTTCTTCTACAGCCCACTGCTGACAAAATTCACACGTCTGATGTGTTTATGGCTTTAATTATACACTAAAATGGTAATCAGGCTTTCCAACCTCAGCATGGCTGCATCTTGGTGAGTAACAATTCTATTGCTCTATAAATTAGTCAGAAGAAATCAGCCAAATACTAGCACTTCATTTCACCACTGATAATAATACTGCTGATTTCTTCCACTGCCTATTTATCAGGTCAAGTTCAGTTCAAAGAGAAACAAATTATATACAGTAAAAACATCAACCAATAATTTTAATAATAAAAAAAAAAGTCTGGAAGAAAGAATTCAATGGGTTAATCAGGGTCCTAGCGTAAAAAGATGGTATGCAAAATGAATGTTCAATGTTGGATTGAGAAACAGTCTCTAAAATGCTGTCTAAACATCAAAGTGTGAAGCTTTCCATCAACATCCTGTCTTGATATAATCTACATTTACAACTAATTGAAATTCTACATTGATCAATTAAATTAATTAAGCCGCTTTTTATGTCAATGTTAATTTCTAATTTTGTTGATCACGATTTTTTTTCTTGTAAATCACAGTAAATTAAAATAGGTTTTACTAGGCACAATGCTCATAGGGATGCTTTAATTCCAAAGATATTGCAATGTGAAGAGTAATATCTAAAAAAATACTGTGTACTGTTTTAAAAAAGTAGGGCTGTTCCTGCCTTACAATTTGTATGAAACAACTCAACCATTCAAACCTGATCATGCTGAGCACAACATTTTCCACATATGTATTTTAGTAATTTTTTCACATTGAAGCTTGTAAAATGAAACAGGCAGTTTAGAAACCATTGAGGGTTAGCTTATAGTGAATTTACATGGAAAAACATTGAATACTTTGCCTTAGAAATTAGCAAGTAGATGGCCTATGGTGCATAATTGAATAATTTAGAAAATATCTGCTTTTAAACAATGACACAATTTGCTTTTATTTTACTGTATAATCATAGATTCAGCTGTGGTGATGGAGGCACGAACTTCGTTCCTGGTTACAAATGAAATCCTTTATTGAGTGAGCTTACAGGCTTTTATAGTATTCTATCTAGTGGCTAGTAACGGTTAGTTCCTATTATACTTTTCCATCATGAAAAGGCCTTACTGATCATGTGCTCTTTCAGCCCATAACCTTACTGTCCACGTGCTTTTGCATGAGCAATTATTTCTAAACATAGTTCTTTGCTATCATTACTCATTACATTACTTCCCATTCCCCTTGACCCCACATTCTTTGTCGTGTCTTAAGCAACCTCCTGTTTCCAAATTTACAGTTGTCAGAAATAATCTGATGTTCTTTCTCTGTTTCCTCCTAACTTGTTCCTTTTACTTCTCCCAAGGCTTGCAGCTGATAAGAGTCCAGATGTCTGGGCTCTTGTCCAGATCTACTGGCGCAGCTTCTTGTGCAGCATTCCCCACAGTCAGTTAGGCTGGAAAAGACCTTTAAGATCATCAAGTCCTACAATTACCCCAGCACTGCCAAGTCCACCACTAAACCATGTCACTAAGGGCCTCATGGCCTTTGAACACTTCCAGGAATGTTGATTCCACCACCCCCCTGGGAAGCCTGTTCCAGATCAACCTCTCGGTGAAGCAATTTTTCCTAATCATAGAATCATAGAATACTTAGGGCTGGAAAGGACCTTAAGATCATCTGATTCCAATGCACCTGCCATGGGCAGGGACACCTCACACTAAACCATGCCACCCAAGGCTCTGTTCAACCTAGCCTTGAACACTGCCAGGGGTGAAGCATTCACAACTTCCCTGGGTAACCCATTCTAGTCTAAACCACCCCTGGTGTAGCTTGATGCTGTTACCTCTTCTCCTATCACTTCTTACTTAGAAAAACAGATCACTCATCCTTTCTCTCCATCCTCCTTTCAGGTAGTTATAGACAGTGATAAAGTCCCCCATGAACCTTCTCCTCTAGACAAAACAACTCCAGTCCCCTAGGGTTCCTCATAAGACTTCATGAGACTTGTGCTCTAAGCCATTCTGTTACTTCCCTAGTCCTGCTGGCCACACTCAGTCTCACACTAACCTTTAGGATTTTTGTCTGAATGATCCATTCACCCGCCTTTCCTTTTCAACGCTAACTAGGGCTTGTCTATGACCATTCCCTTTCCTCACAGTCAAATCTACCAGTATTATCATTACTTCCTTTACCTTGTCACACATTTGTGATTCTCTTCTTTATGCTAGAAATTCTTAGTGTGAGGGTTCAAGTTATATATCGTTATCATGGTTAACTTAAATAATGAGATTAATCTTTTTGCATTACATGTATCTTTCAGCTAAACATATTTACTTGAAATCATCACAGTAGGAAAGACTAGGGTGAACTATAACAAGGCATGTATAATATGCAATTGATCTCAGTAATTATCTTACACAACTGTGAATTATGCTCCAAATTGTTTTCCTGAAGCAGGAAAGAATCATAACTTTCTTTTCATTGATGTATAAAATTTCTGAGGAAGGACAATATGTCTGGAAAATTTTTGCACTAAAATAAATAATTCTCTCCCATTCCCTGAACCCTCCTTTTATTAATTTTTTTTTTTTTATGTTTTTTCTTTTTTATGACTTATTGTAGTCTGTATCCTTGGCAGGGAACTGTCTAGTGCCAATCTTTCTGCAGGATAGAAGCATTTCACTTAGCAGCAAGCATTCAAAGACTCTTAGAATGGTTCAGGTACTGGACTCCATGCCATAAAAAAGACGACATGTAGAAAGAAAAAAATTGTTTCTCTCCTTTTTTTTCTGAAATCTTTCAATGGAAAGTAGCCTTTACTATTGAAAGCAGAAGAAAATAACTAAGACAAGAATCAATATTTCTTCAGTTGTTCTTTTATGTTGTACTCCTCTCTTTACTCAAACACATTCTAATTCAAAATTCGACTTCTACTCTAGATTGAATCACTGCAGAAGAAGAACTCAATCAGCCCTCACAGCTTTAGTCCCAAGGACATTCCTGCTTAGTTCCCAGTAACCTTTTGTGGTGGCTTGCAAAAACATATGGAGTACTTCACAGGAGCAGAAACCCATTCTGACACAATGAGCTGTGTAACGTCAGTCATCCAAGGCAGATCAGATTTGAAATCATTACTGCCCAATGAAAAAGATAAGAAATTGGAAGAAACTGAGGTTTCTAGACACTGTAAAATCTTTCAGCTTCAATCTCAATACTATTTCACCACATTATCACTTTAAGTCAGTGCTTCTGCCTATGGGTGCTCACTACAACATGAGAAAAACATCAGCCTGCTCAATGCCTTTTTTGAGCATATGCATGGTAAAGAGAATAGCTGCATTTATTTGAAATTTGACCTCATACTGCAATTTACTACCTAGAGGTGAACATCTGCTTTCATTGAGAAACTATCACATTTGGAAACTTATTCTATATAATGGCATCTTTTTTTTCACCTTAAAATGGATTAAAATGAACTTGAAAGGTCTATATTCTGCATTTGGTGATAGTTTGCTGTTCAGCAGTTCCTCATTGAAAGTCCAGTATCTGTATTAGAATAAATAATTCTTTCTTTTATCGTATTAATCAGTTATTTTACCTTTATAGTGAAAACCAGTTTTTAATTTCTAACTCATGTTCAGTTATAGTCTAGTATTAAGCCTATAGTTATAGCTAAAGAGAATTCAGAAAAGGGCTACAAAGATGATCAAAGGACTGGGAAGCTTGCCATATGAAGGAAAAGCTGAAAAAATTCGGGTTTGTTCTGCCTGGAGAAAAGAAAGGGAAGACCTTACCACCATGCTCCAGCATTTAAAGGCTGAATCCAAAGAAGATGGAAACACTCTTTTTGCAAGAAGTCAGATAAAGAAGACTAAGGGTAACGGGTACAAGTTACTCCCTGGGAGATTCTGGTTGGATGCAAAAGGAAAAAGAAAACAATCAGCCATTGAAATAATCCCCCCAAGGAAGTGGTGGACTCTCCAGTGGTGGACACTTTAAAGATTCAGCTGCACAGGGTGCTGGGCCATCTTGTCTAGACTATGCTTTCACTAAAAAAGGTTGGACCAAATGATTCTTAAGGTCCTTTCCGATCTGATATTCTATGATTCCATGATCAAATCTTAAATCTTGCAAATTTATCTGAAAGTAGGTTTAGCTCATTTTTAATGTAGTTGTACAAATGTTATGCACACCTAAGTGAGTACAAATCCATTTGCTCCACAATTTCTTAAAAATCAATGCTTGAAAACATCCCTGAATTACCAATATTGTTTCCAGCACAAATCCAAAACATGGCCCCATGCCAGTTACAATGTAGAAATCAAATTCTACCCAAGCCAAAACCAGCGTATTGAAAAAATCAGATCCATTGAGCTAGTAGTAATGAAGGCACATTTATAATGGGCTAAATATACCACTTATCAGTAGGGTGTCATGATCTGTCTATTTTGATCATTTAGAAAAGAACCTATAGAGAAGGAGATAAAATGTAACAACAGTACTCCTGAAATACTCTGCGGGTACATTAGCTGAGTGTTATTCACTGCATCTCATGAAGGTCAACATAGTGAAGTACAAGGTCCTACACTTGGGTTGGGGCAATCCCAGGCACAGCTACAGGCTGGACAGAGAAGAGATTCAGAAAAGCCTTGCGGAGAAGGACTTGGAGGTGTTGGTTGATGAGAAAATAAGCATGAGCTAACCGCACAGAAAGCCAACCGTATCCTGAGCTGCATCAAAAGGAGGGTGACCAGCAGATCAAAGGAGGTGATCCTGCACCTCTACTCTGCTCTTGTGAGACCTCATTTGGAGTATTGTGTGCAGTTCAGGTGTCTCCAACATTCCAAAATAAAAAGGACGTGGAACTGTTGGAAAAAGTCCAGAGGAGGGCCACGAGGATGATGGGGGAACTGGAGCACCTCCCGTATGAAGATAGGCTGAGAAAGTTGGGGCTGTTGAGCCTGGACAAGAGAAAGCTGTGTGCAGACCTCCTAGCAGCCTTCAGTATCTGAAGGGGGCATATAAGGATGCCGGAGAGGGATTCTTCATCAGGGACTGTAGTGACAGGACAAGGGGGAATGGATTTAAACTTAAACAAGGGAAGTTCAGGTTAGATATAAGAAAGAAGTCTTTTACGGTGAGGTTGGTGAGGCACTGGAAAGAAGTGGTCAGTGTTCCATCCTTGGCAGTATTCAAGGTTATGTTCAATAGGCTTGAGCAACACGGTCTAGGGTGAGGTGTACCTGTCCATGACAAGCGGGTTTGGAAGCAGAGGATCTTAAGATCCTTTCCAACCCTGACTATTTTATGGTTCTATGATCTTACAATTCTATTAAGGTGTCTGATGTACAGCTATATCCTTGGAGTGCAAGGTGAGTAAAAGAACAGCTATGGAAGAAGGAGCTTACAAGGTAACTTGCAACAGATTTTACCTGTTAGGTAGAATTCTGATTATGTGAAAACTGTACTTTGATAGTTTAAAGATCTGTAAAATCAGTTACATGATTCAACTTTGGCTCAGTCCTCCTATTTATTATATGACCTAACCTGAACAGGACTCAAAATAGGCAAAACACAGATTCGAGAATTTCATAGTTAAGTTTGATGTTAAATACAAAGAAAGAAAGAGTAATAAAAAAGGTAAAGCAACTGTGTCAGGCTTTAATTGCTCTTATTCAACAGCAGCCATATGCAGCTGCTGTAATGTCAAAACAGAGAATTCATATATCTGTTGTTACTGTTTGGAAGAAAATCCCACTTCCAAGCAAATACAGGTGTGTTGCTTGCATAAAGAAACAGACTTGAGTTGGAGAACACTGCCTGAACAGGTTGTATTAGGTAACAGATAAAGATGTCTCTAGCAATAGGTTGCTATATAAGAGTCTTACAGAGACAGAGAGATGTGTCCCATCATCTTCCTGGGTAACGCCATCTCATGAGCTTTTTAAAAAGCATAAATAAAACCAAATATATCCTTTTTTTTTTTTTTTCCCTAGCATTGAAATTAATGATCTCTTGATGGATAATGGTCCATTAATTTTCACATATCAAACAAATCCTAAAAGACACTGGACTCTTGTAACTCCTTTTACTTTACTAAGATTACCTGATTTTCCTACCATTCATAGTGGAGTTTATCAACACAGTATCTATGTTCTACTCTTATAGCACATAAACAGAGTGATCGTGCAAAAGAATTCCATTTTTCTTTTATTCTCTTTAATAATAGCTATGAATCAATTCCTTTGAAACTTCAATGGCTCTAGAAAAGTCCCTTGGTCCCAAGACCAATTATTCATTATCTGCTTCTTTTTGAAAGCAGCAGGAAAAATTGCTCATTTGTGAGTAACCAGTGTTCATCATTAGCCAGAAACAGGAAGAAAAACAAGAGATTCAAATCTCTGTTATAGGTGGCAGACGTTCTGTTTCAGTTATATATCTTTAAATGGAGATTTCTTCCTTTAAGAACTGCTTGGCTTTACTTCTAAATGATTAATTATATCTTTCGGTGTCACATTAAATGACATTAATATACAAAGGCATTACATGACATGAAGTCAGAATAGAACTTCTAGTAGTTTTCCAATATTTTGCATGCAAATAAATCTAAAATGTTAATTCATTAATCCTTCCTCACACACATCTTGCAGATCTTCCCTCACCTCAAAAAACTTCCTTAATTTCATAGCCAAAGTTGAGCTCCCTTCTTAGGATTGTTTTATTCATTTTAGCAATTAAATAGTTATTTCTGAAGGCAAACCCTTTCACTATTCATAGTAGATAACAATAGGTTATCCACTAATTTCTCTGTGAAACTGTTTAATATGAAATAAGTAAATGACTAACTTCAGAGATACTGTGAACAGAAGCTGATAGAATAAGTAATAATAGTTAAAATAAAAAAATCTCTCTCACAGAGTTCTAGAAAGTAGACAGAAAGCAGATGGGCCCAAAGAGAGAAATGTGTAGCAAAATTGCCATTATTTATACTTGTGACATAGATTTGTTTGAAGAAACAAATTCTGAAAATTACTATATACCTGATAAAAGCATGTTGGGTTTTGTATAAACTGAACTCTTCATTTCTCTCCAAATAATTATTAAAGACTTACTGATTTCAGTGGAACTTTGCAGAATATATTGCAATTCCCTGCAGCATTTTCTATTTACATATTTTTCCTTCTCACAAACTTAATTTTTATTTCTAATTATCTACTCTGATTTTATTGGCAATAAATTAATTTCCCGAAGCTGAGTCTGTTTTGACTGTGACAGTAATTGGTGAATGGTGAAATGGTGAATCTCTCCCTGCCCTTATCTCAGCCCACAGCCATTTTGTCGTATTTCCTCTACCTATCCAACTGGACAGAGGGAATGGCAGAGCAGCCTTGCTGAGCACCTGGAATCCAGTTAGGGTTAATCCTCCACAGGTGTAAATTCTTACAGAGATTAGGTTCAGTGCATCAGCCTAGAATGAAGAGTATTCTGGACAGAGAATCAATTTACCTGTGTTTGGGAGTTTGGGTTTTTTACCCCTATCATTCTGCTGCTCATTCCTTACATTATCTTGAATGAATGGCTTACTGCTCTTTTTCTTTAATATTTCATATCTGAAACAGAGACAATATCATCTCAGACAGTGTTTTTTAATTCAGAGGATTAGCATGTTGGCATAATTAAACTAGAAATAAAATCTAAGGACAGAATACTTTAAAAAAGACTCAGAGTTCACACTAACGGCATAAAAAGTTTAAATTTCTGTGTTACTATTTTCTACTGATATACAGATTGTAACAATGAAAATAGCTTTCAAAATATATCAGCTTATCAGTATAGGCAGGCTGAGTAATGTCTCAACAGTGCATTTGCTTTACACGGCCCTTAACACAGGCAATCTTTTTTTGTTGCTATTTTATTAAAGGATTTCTTTTGGGGACTTTGCCATTCAGCTACCATTCTCTTTTTCTCTTAGTCTGATTCAGACATCCTCTGAGGCCTTTCATTCTTATAGGACCATACATTGCTGTAGCAATTTAATGTTTATAGCCCATTCTGAAATATTTTTCATTAGTGTCAAGGAGCTCAATAAGCCAATTAAAAGGTTTATAATTTTAAAATCAACTGACATCCCAAAGAAGTCAAGTAACAATGTCAAATATTTAGTTGAGGCACAGACAGGAAATTGGAGGGAGAAAGACTTAACTGTTTAATTTCAGTACTGTCACACTCAAATTTTTTCATTTAGTCCTAATTTTTCTCTGAAAAACTACATCTTGTTTATGTAACTATGAAAGGTACCAACAACTGCATGGCAAAACTAGAGATCCAGTTCCATTAAAACAATTACAGTAAGGAGCACACAGCATGTCAGAGAGGCTACCTGACAATAATTTAGTAAGTTGACACATAGACTAAAGGTTCTGCAGAAATTGTTTTCTGTCCCATGATCAATAGTGTATCATCTTCCTTAACAGTGGCTGCCTGAAAGACTGCATTATGGATGCTCTGACTTGAGAAAGCAAGGATAACAACATTCAGTAATGCAACATACTATGGCTGTAGAGGCAGCATTTTGTCTTACACTGGTCTGATTTTTTTCCTTTGATAAAAAAACTTGCAGCATAACACCAGTGAGCTACAACTATGCACGCTGTTTTGCCAGAAAATACAGTATTTCAACAATGAGTAATACCAGGGAGAGGGATAGAACAAACCAGAGAAAGTTATTTGGTAAACTAGAAACAGAGGCAGTAGTATTATATAATACAAGTATCTTCATTATAAGGTCAAAGGTGAATTTAGAGATCAACAGTAAGCTCAGTAAGATCAAAGCAGCCAGTTCTACAGGCTGCAACTGCACAGGTTTAATCCAAACGGTTTTAGAACTCCTTATTGACCATACTTTTCTTCCTCACACTGTCACAGCATTAGAAAAAATAGCAATTAGTATTTCAAAAAATACCCTGAAGCATAGGACAAATCACAGACAAATGTGATTATTTTAATGATTACTTAGGAATTACTCATATTTTCTGTGAGGAGGAAAATCACCTAAAAGCTGTGTCACAGCTTATTAAGCACAAAGCACATCCAACACAGTTTCATTTACAAGCTAAAATGCTCTGTCTGCAGCAATACTCATCCAGAAATTACTTCCTTGACAGTAATAACAATACAATATCATAATACTAGACAGTCATCTTCTGATTATTACAGCAAACTTCCAACTATACTTAGCACAGGGAGAAAACTGCATGAAGTGTCTCTATTTTGACACTTAACTAGCTCAGATCACTTTGGATGAACATTCTTTTTCGTTCTTTGTTTACTTTAAGGAAAAGAAATCCTTCCAGCTATAGAAAGGTTAAATAAATGCTAGAAATAAAAAGAATTACGTTATTAAGCCTATCAAGAGTAAACTGAATTAAAATAATAGTAGAATAAACTTTGTGAATATACATTTGATTAAATTTTACTACAGCTCATTTGAAATCTTTGACGAGCCACCTTCTGTTCAGGAAATACTGCTTAGAAACTTTTCTGTCCTTCTTCAGATGGTATCAGCAAAGCAATTGAAAATATCTTTAGCTGGAACGCACATCTGATTGTTTTCCTCTTGCTAAAAGTATTGACAAAGTGTGAAAATATAATACTGCCCTTCCTGGGATTTGAGCCATTTTCTGAATGAGGAGTTAATAATGTCGCAAAGGTATGGGGAAGTTCCTAGCTTCTTTATGCTCAAATGCAATTTTCATGCTTTTCTCTGTCTTCAAGAAAAAATTATAGCGTCAAATAAATACAAAACACAAACGCCCATCATTACGCAGATGACTAGGGAGACTCTTACATTACACCACAGAATTTTATTCCTCTAATACTGATTTTGTCTTAATTGTGCTGAGACATCCTTTGAAGAAGATGCAGTGCTACAAACATGACACCACTTTCGATCAAATTTTCCATCTTCCCCAAAGCCAATAAAAACTAAACCAGCGCATACCAGTTGTAACTAAGGTGCGATATGCTGAAACTGACAGCAAGCGCAACAAATCTGAGAGCAAATAAATCAGCATTGTGATGAGTTACTATTAATCTGAAACACCGAATGCTTACCACGTACACTATTAGACACGCTTTAATCAGATCTGTTATTATCTCAACCCTTTGAGCCCCATGTTGGGTGCCAAGATCACCTGTAAGCTTTTTAGAGCAGATACTTTGTGCTACAGAGATCACAGCAAACAAAATAGTTGTCCTTTTTTCAGTCTAAAATTTTCAGGTTAATTTTCAAGTTTCAGTTCTCAGATCTATTATAATTTGCACAGGAGGGATATAAATGTTCAGTGTTGTGTGTTTCAGAAGAGCAGTAAGTACTACTATGAATAATGGTCAAAAGAGAAATGTAAAAAACCCCAAACACCTTTTGGTACAAAAAAAAAATCCCAAACATTGCAAGATGGTAAGAGTAAGCATCTCTAGACAAGATCTGAATTATCCTGGCCAGAGACAGATGAGTGCTGTATATGTCTGGTAGCTGAAAGCTAAAGGACATGCAACCCAGAAGAGCAAGAAATAAAACTAAGAAGTGAGGAATGAAATGTAATGGGAAAATGGCAGTAAAAATGCAATCATATAACCCATTAAAAAGACTTTAACTAAGCAAATGGCTAAAGAAAATATTTCTGCTCTCTTAAGTTTTGAAAATAAGATGAAGTAGTTAAAAAAAATCCACGAATTCTTATATTATTTTACAATCTTTAAAGGAATTGCAGCTTTATCCAACTTTAACCTTAACATCGTCTAGTTTTTGAGGTCTCGAGCAGCACCGACATACTTCAATGGTTTTCAAGAAGCTGTAAAAACAGGAAAATTGGTCTTACAGGATCATCTCTGCCACAGAATATTTTTAATATTATATGATACGGCATCTTATATTAGCAGAATTTTGCAGTCCTCAAGTTCATTTCCAGTCCTAGGAAGTTCTTGGGTCACTAGAAAGTCTAGCCTTCTACTTCTACAGTTTTGAGGTCTTTCACTTATACAGTTTGGAGGCATTTGCACTGCAGACTGCAAATTTCAGAAACACATCCTCTATAATATTTTAGCATGTTCAGAGAGAGAGAACAAGCAGGAGAAATGAGGTTTTTATAACCAATGCTGTTACAAATTAAGTATACTTATGGTTGTTCTGCATCCCAGAGTATGCACCACTGGAATTAAAACTAGAATTGGTCCCTGAAGAAAGGCAGCCACAGATGCCAGATTATCTCAGCCTAAGGAAAAAAATAATATATTCTCTTGAATAGATTTACTGTTCATGTTTTGTTTCACTTCATACCTCACACAAACAGATTTATCTCCTTCATCCAATAAACACTACTTTTCCTACCATATCTAACACACATTATTTTTTAACACTGGATTTCAAGGCCCAGTCTACAGTCAGGTCAAGATCTACAAAATCAATGAGAGTTAAACCTTCCCCCATCCCTTAAAATAACAATAACAAAAAAAAGCATCCTTTCAGAGTTCAGTGTCAATGCACCACAGCAGTACTTAATTGCACTGATTCACCTGAATGGCTGATGATTGACTAAAAGGAAGGAAATAGTCTAGCTCTCTTGCAGCCAGAGACTAAGAAGCTTTTCATAGTGAGCAATCCCAACTCAAGATCAAAGGGAAAGAGAAGAGAAACAGTCAAAGGAAGCTAATCTAGCATCTAAAAAACTACTGTAATATGTCCTTCATCTTGAGTCTTGCCATTTGTTGGAAAATGACGGCAAAAAAATCTCTCCAGGTAAGAAAGGCAGTGTGAAGAGTCTATCTGCTGATTTTCATTTTATTTTAGAGTGCTGCATTAAAGATTGCTTTACAATATTCAGTTATTTATAATTTAATAGCACAAATTTAGTGATGCATTTGCTTGGTCCTATATAGAAGCCAATAAAGTAATGCCCACATGCAGAAGATGCAATATATGAAAACATACTACAGCTTCATGGTAGGAAACACAGTCTTGCATGACAGAAAGAGAGGACTGGAGAATATAACACATGAACAGCCATCATAGTAGAATATGTGTAATGCCTAAGAGCAGGTTGAACTCAGGATGGTGGCATCAAAGTTTTAAGCAACAGGATAACATGAATTCAATTATTTATTTTTATTTAATTTACTGAAAACTTCAAATGTTGAAAAAATTGATGCAATGCCTCTTCTTCCAGAATCAGCTAGTATTGAAACAGGACCATATATTAGACAGTGTTTGTAATTTCTTTAACTCACCAACATGCAACTCAGAACATATTTCATATTATTTCATAAGGGTTGTTTAATGAATGTTTATCCTATGATTGTGCAATAAAGCATCTCAAAACTGTAAGGATTTGCCAATTAAGAAAAGAAAACAAAACCAACCAACAAAACAAAAAAAAAAAAAAAGCCATGAAGATCATGAAGATAGCGACACAAGCAATAGTAACTATGCTGCAAAGACTGCATTCTCTAATTTTATATCATTATGTGTTTCATTATATTATGACACGTCTTGTCTGTGTTACCAGATAAGGCCTCAAAGTAGACAAGGGCTTTTAGAGATAAAACAGCTTTTCATTTCCAGCATTTGCATGATATACACAGGGTCATGTTAGAGCTCTTCTACAACGCCTAAATAGAAAATTATCTTCCTTTACTCAAAGATATTAGCTAACTGTAATGTTGAAATACTGCCCTTAGCCTTTTTTTCTTGTAGGTTAGTTACTTACTTATAATACTTTAGGCATGATCATATTTCAGGATTACTCTTAGGAATTCTTTGCAGGGTAGAGGGTAAAAATATTCTACTTCTGATGTGTATCATTGAATTGCTCCAAAATGCAATTCTTCTGTTGTCCATTTTGAAATTAACCTTGATTCTGTCACTCAACATGTACTCAAATTCTTGGGGTCTTAGAAGCAAAAAAAGGTGGAAAGGGTGGTATTAAGACTTCAGGAAAAGAAATATAACCAAGGCCTGTTTTGAACTAATCAAGTTTTAAAATTCAGTTATTTTCAATCAAGTTAAGAGGAAAATTGAATTCTGCTTGAGTAACTAGAGCTTTGCATCTGCCTCATGAATTACCCAGCAGAGCATTCTGGAAGTCCCACTGGCTTGGAAAATCACAAGACTAAGAAAAAAACCCATCAAAATAAGATCAATTGTCTAGTTTTGCACCTAAAATACAGCTTAGCTTCCCATGCAAATTTTGCGAAATGGTGAGGACTGAAAGGGGACATTGCTTCTAGAGCTCTAATATTTCGCATATCCACTACTTCTTGGGAATCCTAAGGATAAACCATTTGCATTGAGAAAGATCCTTTGCAAAGAAATCCTCTGTTTGTTTTTTGTGTTAATTCATAGCTACTTTCTGGAGAAAAAGGCACAAACAAACAAACAAACAAAAATCTCCATTGTAATGCTTTCAGTTGAGATAGAGTTAATCTTCTTCATGTAGCTTATATGGGCTATATTCTGAATTTGTGATGAAAATGGAGTTGATAACACAGGGATGATTCAGTTACTGATAAAGTGCTTAGACAGCGTCACAGCTTTTTCTGCTCCTCACACTGCCCTGCCAGTGAATAAACTGGGGGTGCACAAGAAGCTGAGGGATGACATAACCAGGACAAGCTGACGCCTACTGACCAAAGGGATTTCCTATATGATACAATATGATGCCACACTCAGCAATAAAACTGAGGAGGCTGGGGACTGGTTTTGTCCAGGGCTGCCACTACTGGGGATTAGCTGTATGATGCTTACCTTCCTACTGGGGTTAAACCACAATTGGAAATAATAGGTGTTCATAATGACACTTACATGGCTCAATTTGAGGGTGTCATCACTAAGAAAGATCAGTGTCTTGGGAGCGTTCTTGACAGTTAATTTTTCAGTGATCATTCAGCATTTCAGTAGGTGACTTTTGTGGCCTTCAATAAGTAGTAAATAAAAGTATGAACAAATAAATAAATTGGAATTCATCCATAAGCAATAAAGAGCGTGCTATGGCAACAACGAAGCTTGCCTGTTATGAAGTTCTATTAGATGTGAAGTTTCACTGTGCCACAGGTAGTTAATTCAAGTATGATCAAATTTGCTCTCGGAGTGCTATTCCCTTTATCTGAGTTTGAGTATGCCCCAGATCCTTGGAAAAGTTTTCTGACATTATATTTAATATCATGCATATCTCTTCTGAAAGTTCTAACACACCTTTTCAGGTCTTTTAAAAATAGACAGTGCTCCTATGCATAAAAAAAACTCATAGACTCCTACATCATCAACCCATGAGATCTCAGTGGAAGAGGACCAGAAGAAGCTCCATGGCTGCGGGGGATATGGAATAACGTAACAACGATCAATGTGATCAAGCTCTGAACAATTTATTGTGTGCAAGCGTGCCTTTTATAGAGAAATTTCAGAGTGATAAAACAATTGATAACACTCGATT